>JAHZNE010004747.1:0-20718 GCA_027744055.1 Callyntrura sp. NNG-2020 | reverse complement strand
TCATCTCTCTCTCTCTCTTCTCCTTTATGATATAATCACTCTACCCTTTTTTACCTGGCTGTTCGTCATCCCCATATCGTCGTCAGACATATGGCATCCTTCAACTTGCTCCCTTCAAACTTTTAAAAAACTCTTGTTTCCTTCATTTTCGCTTCTGTTGTTTTCATCTTCAGTTTCTCTTGAAGTGCAGTAAAGAAAGGATTTTCCTCAAAAAAAGAGCAAAATGTTGCGTTGTTGTCTGACGCACAACAACAGAAATAAAAAAAGCAGCGAACGGGCCCGATTTCGATCTTGTCTTTGGGGCATGGGTATTGACTTGTCTTTTTCTTATTTTTCGTGCAAGAGAATGGACCATATTATACATTGTTTCCCATAATCATCACAATCTTTGAAGACAGTCTAATCACTGTTTTTTACAACAGTACCAGCATTATCATCGTCACTGTATTATGGTTGCCACCATCCATGCATCCATCCCCAGGATGGGGTCGGTGCAACATTTTTTCACCTTCCTCTATTATTATGATAAATAATAGTAGTAATAGCCATATTGTTATGCAATAATGTAGTACGAACTAGTTAATGTTGCTACACACACGCGTGGTTTTTTCTCTTTTCTCTCTCTCTCTCTCCATCTACTGGGCAGGTTGTACATGGGTAAAAATGAAAGGTGTGTGTAGTACAAATCCTCTCTCTCTCCCTCTCTGTCTGCGAGTACGTGTACTGTACCGTATACTTATTTATGCATTTATTACATATCCTGTCACATCAGCATCATTTTTCCGAGGCTGGTTGTACACAATTTATTCAATATTATGTGACCTGCCCTCCTGTTTGAAGGATTTGAATTGTCTCCTACTAGTAGGATACGACCAGCAAACAGAAACAGTAATAACGTCGTTGTATTGTCCCACAAGAATAATAATGATAATGACGTTGATGATAATAATAGTCAGGAAAAGGCAGGGAAAAGTGACACCTTGTCAAGCTCAACTACCACTAGACTACATGCTCCCATACAGAATAGAAGAGAGAGACGAGCCACCAGTAAAACAAGCAGAATGATATGCTAGTTTTGATTTAAACGCTAAACGCTTCTTGTCTCGTATGTCATATTACTTTTAATTTTACAAGTCATTTTACAAAAAAAATTCCCGTTGCTCATCCTTTCTTTAAGCTTTACACTTGCGGTGTGTGGTGGTGGTGGTGTGATGTGAGCTGTTTTCTAAATGTACCAGCATGCACCACACGAGGAAAAAGAACAAGAAGAACAGCACATATTTTACATTATTATGGAGACTTTCGACTTACAACTTAAAAATGTGAACGGGCAATAATATTACCGAGTGGTGTCATGGTCGCTGTTCGGAAAGCAGCTGGGGAAAATATGTGCAACAGCGTTTGTTTTAAGTAAAAAGGCATGATTTCAGGATTTTGCGGTAGTTTTTTTTATTATTATTAAAATTAGGTATTTCATAATGATGTTGACGCTGATAATGTTGGTGTGATGAACAGCATGTGGTCCACGACAATAAAGTGGTAGTGAATAAAAAGGTACATACTTAATAATATTATTATCTATACGAAGAATGACCAATACGGAGGCTGTGTAATAATTCCATGTTTAGTAACTTGCCTTTTGGCTTTAACAGCAGTAATAGTACAATCTTCGTCAACAAGATTACCACCACACTACTTTGCTCCACAGTCCACACAACCCCACACTCTCTGCCACATTTCTAGCTGGGCTGAGGGCTTCAAGCTCTTCTCTTCTAAACGTAAAAGAAAGCATGTCTTTTGTAAGCTGTAATGAGCAATTTATCTTTTAAAGGTAAAGCCACTAGCCTCTTCTTGGATCATTGTCGTCGCTGTTGTTTCTTGGATCACGCAAAAAATAAAAGTCTTTCGCCTTGCTAGGGGCATTCTTGTACACGAACACAAAGTTGAAGTAAAGATAGGCTATAGGGCAAAAATTGCTGCAACAATCGCCGACCAAGTCAACTTGCTATCCCGATGACTCCTCTCTCTCTCTCTCTGTAGACGTGTGTACCTTCCGTTTTCCCCTGAATCTTTTTTAAAAAAGCCAAAAACGTTCGCATGACATGACATAATGCGATCCTTTTATACCATTCTTATCGTCATATCATCATTATTAATTTGTTACACTAGAAATAAAATAATAAAAAAATGGCATTACCTGATCTGTCTGTAGGAAAAAAGTATCTACATATCTATTGGATTTTTATCACTATTTCTTCACCATTTAGTGGACTTTTTTACGTACACATTTTGGAGTAGTATTGCTACTTCGACACTATTTTACTACTGCTTTTTAGTGCTTAAAAATGCACATTTTGGAAAGGTGCATTTAATCCGTCCATCTGTCCATCCATCACACTCACACACAGTCACCGTCGTCGTCGTAATTTATCTGCATAAAGATTTTTTATGAGGAGGATCATGTATTATGCACTGCTGCAAAAGAAACAAGTGTTATACGGGCCCACGAGAACCATGCTCTTTTCAGCTCCCTTCTCTTTTTCCATTTTAAGAACGCATCCCAGCAAAAAATAACCCTAACATGAGAAATACATGAAATAGAAAGAAATGTATATAGCTTCTTGGTCATGAGGATAAACATACTGCTATAAATAACAGAGTGAAATAATAATCAGCGTGATGTGAGGTGGTCACATCAAGTTACATGATTGTCAAAAAAACGAACGACGAACAAGTAAGAAGAGCGGAGAGTGGAGAGAAAATCACGGGATTTCCCCACGGTTCGTCTATCTGGACCAAAAACCAATGAACCGATACTATAACCAAGAATCTCGAGGAATTGAACTATCGCTACTTTAGTACACTGACGTTTTTTTTTTAAAAAAATCCTGCTTGAAGGTGTTAAAGCTTTTAAAATGGTGCACGTCACGTGGTTGTTGTATTATACGACAAAAATTTTCAGGGAAAAGAAAGTTGAACGTAAATGTAGTTTCATCATGCAACCCTTGAATTAAGCACGAACACCTTACATTACATCATTCCCATAACCAGCACCATCATCATCATCATCATCATCACCACCAGTAATCATCGCAAGTGCATTAACTTTTGCCATATAGCCCAACACCACCACCCAAAAAATATACGATTTTTACAATAAACTCCCTGCTTTCAAGCAGTCTCCTCCTTTTTTGGTAGGTTCTGCAAGAAGTTTAGCAATAGAAAGGGAGAGATACCTGACAGGGTAACGAGAAATTGGGTACCAGGAACTAGGAAACAATATTCCCTTCACTCTTCTCCTGCATTCCAGCGAAAAAAAACACATTTCCCTCTGAAGTACTGCATAACCAGTTTTCATTGTTGCTATTGAGTTTGCCTGTGCGCAGTGCGCACACACTAACACACACTTTGAAGAACAAGAAACACGCCACTTTAATCGCTTGTCTTCCTTTCACCCTTTTTGTAAGTTCAATAAAAAATATTATGTAAAAATTTAAAAATTTCAACACGAGGCGCAGAGTCCACATGCCAACCCTGATTTGTTTAATAACAGAACACTGCAAATCTACGAAAGGCAAACAGAAAACAGGAACAATAATCCATTGGCAAGGTAAAATGGCCTAGTGAAACTGGTAATGCATACAAAATTTGAAGCTCGAGGTTTGCAGGTAACCTTGATTTACCTCCACATCAACATCATCACCGTAATCATTGGCAGCATCTTCGCTGCTAGCATGGTCCATCCGTCTATCTAAAAGTGTTTTCTTCCTCTTAAGGCTAAAAAATCTTTGCGAGGAGGAAAAAAATGCCATGCCAGTTTGAACTCATTGTGGGGAAGGCACATATTTACATATTTGTGCACATCCTCCTCGCTCACTCTTCATTATCTATCACACATCAACATCATTATGATTATAATATTATGCATTTTTGTAAACTATCATCATTGCTGTATTCATAAAAAAAATCGGATGAGAAGAGCAAGACAGACCGGAGACCAAAGGAAATAGCACAGCCTTTCGACACAGAACTTGGGTTTCTTTCTTACACCTCATGTCAGGCGAGTTAATGCGTCACTCATGACAGCACCTTCATTTGCAAATAGCTTGAAATTGAAATTTATCCTTTAAATTTTTTTATTACCTTTAGCGCACAGAACCAAGTTTCAACAACAAAAAACTTCTACATAGTTTATTCGAGTAAATGGCTGAAACATAATTTGAATAAATCGAATGCCTGTCTTCAATCTTTGCATTTTGTGGTTTTTTACCTGTACTAATGTGTATTGAATAAATACCTGTGATCTTCAACTTGATTCCTAGTGCATTACACTACGTTAGATATATTGAGAATTTTTAAAACCTTAAATTTTTCCTAAAGCCTACCACAAATACGACCAATTAGCAGTAGTGGGAAGAAAACAAGTGTTTTAAAATAACACTCGGCTACAGTCAGCATTGCAAATACAGGACCCCTTTAGCACTCGCTGGATTGCTTCTTCCTACATGCTGTATTAGCATAGGGCGAGGACCATATGAAGACATGAGGAGTGGTGGGGGTTTGTTGAGTGACGTGTATTTGATTTGATGAAATGGGGAAGAAGAGAGAGGGAGAGAGAGAGAGAGATGAATATGCTACAATACACGGAGATTGCTCAGGTATGGCGAGTCGACATGGAGAAAAGGTAACCAACCGATCGGGCGTTACCTTTAAAATCCCCTTTCACTTTCCTCTCTATATCTTTGCCAGTTTTTATCTCGCTACAAATGCATTCCCTGTTTTGTCTCTACTTCTGCCAATACTGCCAAGCGTGGCAACTGCCAAGCCGCAACATACCATCACACCATTAGAAGATGAAATTTTATAAGTAATGGGAATAACTAGGTACGTGCATTTAAGTAGTACTGAAACGAACGAGAAACAAGGTTGAACAAAAAATGTCGTGGGATGCTATCTTGTAAAAAAGACCGGTAATGGTAATAATGATGGAAGGATCTTCATGCACTACACTGCCTATTGCTCCAAACATAATATAGAGATGATGATGAAGACGATTATGATTATACACAGGTGGTTTACTTAAGTAACATAATACACGATGTACACCTTGTGTAGGTAAAACAGACAGACACTCATCGTCGACATCTCTAGGGGTAACGGCAGCATTCATAATTTATTGACTGCATTGTATTACCATTACCATGTTCATGGAAAAAGGGAAAGCTGTTGACGATTATGATCGTGCGCTTCCACGTTTCTGTGTGGGTGCATTATCATCATCCTCATTGGAATGAACAGACATCAGGGTTCATACGCAAAAACCTACCAGGCCATAAATAATTGCAAAACTTTCGGCAGCCAATTTAATGGAAGATGAGTAATCAAGAAAAAAATCAATTAGGTAAGCAACGACAGCAAAAGGAGACCGAGAGGAGGAGGAGGGACATAGCAAGAGGGAAAATATAGAAGCAACTCTAAGAAAGGGAGGAATCCGCGTAACACGACGTACATATAAGGCTAAAGCTAAGAAAAGAAAGAGAGTGACAAATGGAGAAGAGAGAAATAAGCAATAATAAAGATTGTTTTCATGTAAGGAAATGCAGAATCTCCAATGGGTTCTCTTAGCTAGGAAGTAAAAAAAAGTATTTAATAAGATGTTTATGTCTCTACCACCTTCTCCTACTGCCTCTTCGTTAAGATGACCATAGGGGAAATAAATAAGTTTTAAATGGGATTTTATCAGCATTCTTTATGTTCATCATGATGCCAAAGTCATGTCATACCCAACCAATACTCTTCTCACTTTCTTCTCCCCAGCATTCCTCTTCAGTGGCAGGAGACCCATGTAAAAATTGGGAATCGTGAAGCGGACAAAATATTTATTGTTAAAATCTTGTGTAATTCATAGTCACGCTGAAAAGCCTGGGCAATAAACTTTATCCTCGAAGAAGAAAAAAGAATAACGCAAAGGCTGGTACGAAAGTAAACGCTTTTTAAAACGATCATCATTTCCTGTTTCGTCTCTCCATCAAAAAGGTATTAGGCATGCAGCGTTTAAACCGAGTTAATGTTATGCATGCGGGTTGAGCAAATATTTAAATTTTCTTCGGTAATAGTAAAAGAAAGAAGAGGTAAACGCCAAACGCTCTTTTCATGAACATCAAGATGACGAGGGTGATGAAACCGAAGTTCTTTTGGTGAAGATAGATGATGGTCATGCAAACTGACATGCGTGAAGTATTTCTCCGGAGTATAGCATATGCAATTCCATATGTTGGATGACGATGTACAATTTTATGTTGTTTATTCGGTCGGATAAGTGAACATCCACTTTTTGTGTTACCCTTGTCTTCCACGCTATTACCCCCGAAACGACTCCATTTTTGCAAGATTTTTAAAAAATCCTCTTTTATCCGCCGAGAAGATATTGTGGTGGAGCAGCACCCTACTAGCGTGTACCTGCAGAAAAACATGTTATTGCACTGATGTTTATTCTAACGTAATTAGACGTAACCATTGTGTGTTTTCTGGGCTAGATTTTTGTAATTGGTGTGCTAGTTGCACTACTGGCAGCTTTGTAGTTTCTCCATTGTTAGCAAGATAAAATACGATGTTACGGATCAATGATCATCCACACAACCATTGCATCATCTGCAGGAATTTGAATGTCAGAATTTCGCGTCTGCGCGTCTGCACGATGCGTTTGGTCTAACCTTCATGTAAACTACAGACACTAGACACTCATTTAATATTTAGCCCACAAGAAACCTCCTGATTGTTCAGCAAAGAAGTTGTGCTGGTAAACGACCTATGAAATGTTTCGACTCTGCAGTTTCTTCCTAATACGTTTTATTATGTTTATCCGCCGATGAGAGAGAGAGAGAGAGAGAGAGAGAGGAAAGAGAAAAATGCGATATATACTATTATCCTGCGTTTCTTCAGGTAGATATTTGATTTTTCGCTGGGGAATTGACTACAGGAGAGAAATGCGCTGTTGGCGCATTAGCATTAAGGAGGAGATGCGAAGAAGGAGGTGGAGAAGGAGGGTATTGCCAATTGCCACTACTACCATACTATGCACGCATTACGTACTATCATTTTCATCATTAAACTCACAATTACGCGGGATGGTTGTTTTCTGTTTGCGTTTCCCCACCAAAGACTCTTTAGTTCGGAGAACAAACAAGAAATAAAAAAATGACGTTGAGGACGACGGGCGAGCTAATAATGAGATACGGATTTATCAGGAAGATGAGATGATGATGACTTCTCGTGGTTTATATACTTACTACCTTCCCCGATATTGCGTGTATTCGCAGCATCATCTCTAATCTATTGTCTTCTCTGCCGGCCATGGCAATATAAGTTAACGGTGCATGCCATCCAGTATTTACCATTTTTGTTACTTTTCTTCCTCTACTCACTACTGACTATGTGAGAATGAACAAGGCACATTTTGAATTTCAAATCGTTCAACTATAAATCTTTGCCTCTGTCGAGGAAATCAAAATCAAAATGATTATCAACCAAAAAGAATGAATTTAAGGGGGAAGGAAAAATGATTTTTTTCTTCTTGAGATGATAACTGCCATCGTAAACGAAGCCGAGATTGGGGCTAATTGAAAATAATTTCGTGCTTTCCATTTTTAAAGAAAGAATTTGATATTGATGTAGTATCACTTTTCTCAGAATATATTCTTAGTTATCGTCCCATTATCCAGTGTGTCTTTTCAAATGAACACATCATCATCTACATTTTGCGCTGTTACGTATATATATTTCTAACAAGCTTTCTTGTTCTACTCGAGGGTAGGTGAGCTGATATCGCTTTGTGGTAACGAGTGGGGTTACCACAGTATTTCAGTGTACAACAAGAAAAGGTTATCCCAATAGATTTGAATGAGCACCGACAGCTTGACAGCTTACATATTACGCTAAAGATAAGGATTTGAAAAAAATGCAGTTAAAAAAATAAAATTCAAGAGGAATCCGCGATCGAGAAGGAAGACAAACTTTTTCGAGTGTCACTTTTGAGTTCCGTTTTATTCCCTTTTGACGAGGGAGTTATTCAAAATTCTACAAAAAACACGACACGAGCACCGACTCACATTAGGTGCTGAATTCAATAAATCAGACCAACTCTCAAATATGCATACCCAGTAGGGTGCCTAAAAAAAGTCGATGGAATTTCATATTTTTTTGTGTGCGTGTGGGAAGATGGCGGATAGTTAGACACACACGGTACGGTACACGAAAAATAAAAGGTTACTGCGCTCCGCACATTTCTTTGTAGAAAAAAATAAATCTGTTGAAAGGGCCGAGGATAAGGAGATGTAGGTAATAATACCGATTTTTTTATGCAATTTTGTAGAAACAACAGCGCATAGTTGATACCTAACTTGCGTATAGGTTGTCTGGTTGTCGTGCATTGCCAACGTAACTCTTGAACCCTGTTTTTTGCCAGCTTGCATTTTTGCTCACTAACTCACAGGCAGAGGTCAAGGCTATGAAAGATTGAACTACACATACATACGTACACCCTATCATAAAAAAAATCTGTCTGAAAGACGACGATACAGGGACTCGGTTCAAACTGCGAGCAAAAATACCTACTTCCAACGAAAAGAAGATGATGATAACGATGTCAGTTAACAACTCTGTGTTCTGTCATATCGCTGTCTTCTCCAATCTATTCACATTGTTGATGGTTTGCTTCGCTCAGTTCATGTCGTACTATCGCATCTAGGTAGATAATTATTTGTTACAGACAGAACCAAGAGCCTTTTTGCATTGTCTCCTTTTTTACTGCCAAGAAGAATCCTATTTGAATTCTGACCGTTGTGAATAGTCGTATAACAAGCTCCCCTTCTACAAACATAAGTTGCATAGTAATAATATGGCGAATAATCACGCACAATTTTTGCTAAGAGAAAATAAATCTACGGAAAACAAAATCTGTACAGCTGAGCAACAATGGTAAAAATGCAACAACCGCACAACATCGAGAGAGAGAGAAAGATAACGAAGGAGGATTGTGTGCATGGCGTTGTTTGTATTTTGAATTGTTACTTGACAGCGATTGAAGTTTGCTGCGGGAAGGATGTCCATCACAAATGAACAGTCCCATTTTTTGGGATCCTCTTCATAATGGTAGTCACGACGAGTGCACGCTGGGTGTAAAATATGAACAGAGTGGTAGACTTGTGGAGACGCTCAAAATAATGCTTGTAAAAATTGAGTTCCGTTCTGTTTCCTTTTGCTTGCCCATGTCCGAAAATGATAGTCGTCGTAGTCGCCGTTTCAAACTTTTGAAAAAAAATGCTAGGCAATATTTCACATGAAAAGAATTCACATGCTTTCCGTCAAAGTACATTCAGCAAACGGGGACGTCATGTATGCTCACGATTACTGTGAAATAGGTACAAAATGGCAATGTCTAAATGTACAATATATTATGCCAATGGAGATACCCTATTCAAACCTCTCCTCTCTCTCCTTCTCTCTCTCTCTTTCTCTCTGAACAAATACGCCGTGATTAAGAGTTTTTAAAAACGTACAACGTTATACGGTACAAGTATAAAAAAGTCGTATCGTTAGTGTGATAATAATGTAAGCCAACCACAATTCACACAGGAACGTCACAGGAAATCACTTTGTGGATTGGATTATATTGGGATTATTTGAATGAGATTATTATATGTAGTTATATTCGATTTAACACGACATGACGTAACTGTTAATCATGTTTCAGGTTCAGTGTATGAAGCACACAGCGTTGATAATACGGGTACAGCTTTAAATATTTATAAGCGTCGCTGTCGTTGACGTTGCAGTGCCTCCATTTATTTTTTGTCGCTGCCACGCCGCCACTCTCATCATCACTATCACCACCATAACTTATACCCGTCGGTAGCATCGTTAGGCTGAAATTTAAACACGGAAATGAGACGTGTACACAAACATAATATTTATTGTGACATTACCTGGTGGATTATGTACAGCTTACTCGTTTGGTTATTGGTAGTAGTGGTGGGGGTAGCAAGCAAGCCAGAAAAGGCTTGGTGATTTGTGTGGTTGCTGCTGCTGCAGTAGCGTCGTCCTACAAGGAGGAAACGGAGACAACATTGTGGGAACTTGAACATTTTCTTTTGTACTCGGGGTAATCTCAATTTACACATTTGCGGTGACCGATTATCGCAAGTAAAAAGACAGTGAGAATGTAGACATTAGCAGTAACAACTAAATGGATTATTACACATTTATAGTAGCCCTTTGTGCACTGCACATATTTTTGCAGTCATTTTATAATGTATTCGTCGACTTACGAGGAGGTATTTCTATTGTGTTTTTAACGTGATGCGATCACCGTGTAAGTCTGTTTCTCCGGTCGGTCTTCGGTCCATTTTTTTGAGAAAGGCAAACATTGGCAGACTTTTGTTTTCAAACACATTAGTGACTCGTTCATTGAGTGATTAATTAAACTTAATTCGTTAATCAACCTAACTAGTTTTAGAAATATTAAGCCTGATGTGAATTGATTGACCCTTAGGAACCTCAGAGGATGTCAAACTTTGAAGTAACTTTAAGCAAACAATTACTACCATCTTTTCAATAATCTCTAATAAAAGTTTAAAAAAATATAACAAGCCACTTCTGCCCAGCTTACTATATTATATTTATTATTTATTTGCAGTTGTCATCATTATGCAATATTGCAACGACTGCGTGAGCAGTAAACAATTTACTTTTAAATCTTTTTCCATTGCGGCTTACTCTCTTTTAACGCGTTTTACCTTTGTGTGTTTTACTTAAATGAAATACATTTACCAAATTGGCATAGTGATTGTAAGATTATTTCATGCCGCTATAGGATTCCATTCGATCAGAATTACGACAGATTTATTCAAGTTTTCTGTAAACTCTTGCCGATGTGCATAAATTTCATCCCTGAGGAATGAAAGCTAAAAAATGGGAGTTTAACATACACATGGGACGGGGATGGAAAAGGAACTACTGAGTTGTGCAAGTTCCTTATAAAAACAATTTAATCGAATTTTTAGAGTAAATATACAGGTCGTACCTACTTCCTGATTATTTCTAGTAAACTCTAAGACAACATCCCACATCATCGCAGGTAAAAAAAGTACCTAAAAATAAATTTGCCAATTTGCATCCTTCCTCCAAAACCCCACAGATTTAAAGGTAGGAGATATTATGCAGATCACTCATCAATTGGTTCCGCTCATTGTGCTCCATGCAAGGAAAGCGGTAGCAGCAGCAGCAGCTGCCTTGTTGAAGCTTATTGTCAATGTCAAGCAAACACAAAGACAACGTAAAAACTGTTGTCAATGTCAAGTTTCCACTAAGTACTACGCTGCGCTGGTTCCGTTCCCATGTAAAGTTACTCACCCACGCAATGTCTTTAATTCTGTCAAAAAATTAATTGGTAAAAATTCAGTATTGTTTGCTGCCGTTACCAACAACGACTGTGGTCATTTAGTTAACGTGAAAATCACTGTAAAGATTGTCTTGCAAGATATAAACAATAATTATAAAAATGATTTCATTGTGAGTGTCACAATGGACGAAAAAAAACTGGAGAAGATGATGACTGTGTCGAGTAGTACGAAGAAGACTTTTGTTATGGATGACAATGACGTGGAAAAAAAGATTGGAATGAAATAGAAGAAATGGATTTAGTTGCTTGTTATGAGTGGAGTGAGCACAAAAAAGATTGATTTGATTAGAGAAACCTTCAGTCATGCTGACTGATTGATTGCTCCTGGCGATACATAACAAGAAACACACACACGTACATACTTCAAACAGGATAATTTCTCATTTATTAGCTGTAATTTCCAAAAAATGATATGACGGAAAGTCCGTACACATACCTTGTAGGTGATCACATCAAAATTAATTTGAGGAGATATATTAAACTGGCGAATTTTGGTGCTTCGTAACAGTTTTCGTCGTAACGTATGATATATTTGACACATGACACGTTCCCTACTGGATTACATCATCAACCCAAAATATACTTTGATGACAAAACAAAAGGGGAATATATGTACGTAGTTAAATCATTTTTTCAACGAATACCACGACTACAGTCACACATATGGACTGAGTGTGCTGTCTGCATTCAAAATCGGCCAAAAAAATTGACAAGCAATTAAGCTTGTGATTGAATGGGAATAGACGTACATACTGCGGATTTGAATAGAAAATGCATATTTTTATGATAAAATGCTGCGTTCATAGTTATATATCTTGTATGCATGGCAATGATGAACAACACCATATTGCTCGTTATAATGATCTTCCTGAAACCTAATTGATTCTTGCGCTTACCAATTAATGAACTAAAACACTTGACAGTGGAAATTAGAAAAGTAATGAGTAATTTTTACAATAACTGGGGGCAATCGAGAATTTATTATTTTGCCCCTCCAGTTTGGTCCGTGTGACACACCATCCGACTTTTTGTTTTCCCAACTCAGCTACCAGTACAATATTAAATTACAAAATACTAAATTACCTACACACACCATTCAACAGACTGACAAACAAATTCTTTGTTTAGAAAAAAAAACTTAATTTTGTACAATAAATCCTTCAGTCATATCAGTAACACATGATAATAAGTTATTATTATTTATTCCTAAAACATATAGCATGTTTGAATCGGTATAGCGTTCCTAAAACAGAAACGTGCTATACCGACGTCTCCAGTCCAGTATCGTCGCCTGATATACCGCTGTACCGCCTGATGTAGTCTCCACTTAATACCTTTGATATTTTCAGCCGCGGTATTAAACGACGGCGGTCCTACAAAAAAGAAAAAAAATTAAAGCGTCCCCCAGTCATATAAACTACACAAGTAAACAAAGCGACATTGGTTTTCGCCATGACTGTTTTTTACTTCCTCTGCGATGATGCCGCCACACAACAATGCGATGTTTGAATGCTGCCATCGCTAATCAAAATCATTTTCCCCCACAGAGCACTTGAGTCGTTCACTCGTCCATTCATTCTCCTTCCGACATAATGACACATGACGCTTCTTCATAAATATATTAGTAATGACACTGATCATCATGTCTATCGTCTTTTTTAGTCTGGCCATTCTAATGGGTCGTCGTACATCACACTACTACCACCACCACTGGCTACTACTACTACTGCAACAGTAAAACAACACTGATATATAACCCGTAGTAGTGAATAAGTAGCAGACTGCCGTTTTTGAGGCATCTTCATTTCAGTAGGCTATCCTTCTCCTTACCATGATGACTCTTTTTAAGGAGCGAAAAATCATTCTCAATCACTATTATCATCATTATCATCATCTTAATCATTGGTAATGATGATTACGCGATATCTTATTTTTCTCTTTACAATACAGAACAAGGTGTATTATCATCATTATTACCATATAGCTCCTACACGATACAATTCACGGGAGACTATACGTAACATCATCTATCCATCGGCATCATCATCATCCTGATGGAAGTCACATTTAGCACCAGAAACTACTATCAACTATACCAGTTACAAACTATACTAACATTTTCGCGTGTATAATTTCAAGATGAACGGGGAATGGAATGACTTGTTGTTCAGAATCCAAGAAGTAAATTGTATGGAAGATGAAGTAGGGGTAACAACAACAATAATAATAATAATAATAATAACAATTATTGTCCTTTGTCGAGCAGAATTTGCAGGATCGAGGATCAACCTAACCAATGTGTTTCGTTGTCTTTTTCTCAATTCGAAGCTCTATGCATTATTATTGTGATTGATTATAGTTCATGGTTTCAAATTTGCTATATAACCAAGCAGCCTCTAACCAGTACCCCCCACCACTCGCGCACTTGACCGTGTTTGTTTTTGGTAAGCTAATCAACAAGTAAGTTAAAGAGGATACCATATATATATACATATCTGCTGATGGAGCCAAAAGTTCCTGTGATGCACCTAGGCACACATAACGAACAGAACTTGTAACTTATTGACGAGAGATAGAGAGATATCACATAACTTAAACAGCCATAAACAGTAGGTGAACAAATGAAACGTCGACATAATAAAATCGTAAAATGACGATACACCAAAAAGAAGTTAATTTATTGGGCATCTCGGTAGGTATGTGAAGTTTCAAGCTGGCTGCTGCTGACACAACTGACGACGCGTAGGTGTAAATTCTGTTGGAAGGGTTTCAAAAATAGTCCAAATTGAACACAAAGCCGTTTAGGTACTTGTTTTGCTTCCGATGATGAAGACAGTTTTCTGTGGGCAAAGGTTTCCGTTTTGCTGTAATCATACTTTTCATATCCTTTGCACTTTAAACAAATCGAATTTCGACACGCCAGCGACTATTTACGAGTTTAAGTAAAAAGGTCTTGTCCGTTTTGTTGTAGCATTACGTCACTCACTACTCTGCCCCATGTCTGTTTGAATCCACCGAAACTGTAGGTAAGTTTTTCATTATGTCAAATTGGCAAATTATCTCGTTGTATCTAATAACGAAAGATATAATTTCAAGGAGATAAATGACGGAGGAGACATAATAATAGTATGAAATACGTAAGCATTTCTGTTTTTGGGGATTTAGGTAACAAAACAAGAACAAGTACTTACTCCTATTGTTTAGTAATTTGTTTATTGACATGGCTTGTAATAGCATTGCTGTGGTGTTGATGACAGAAGCTTTGAGCGCCACGGCAGCAGAAAAAAATGAAGAAGCCGAAGGAGTAAAACTTTTGAAATATCAAAAAAGTGAAAGTGAAAGGCGGTTAAGTAAGTACGAATTTATTATTGTCACTCGTCAATAAAAGGATTCCATTTTACCATTGTGCGCTCATTGGACACATTTTTTCACCTCCTCTCAAAAAATTATTAATGATCCCCATATAAGAAACCAGCATGTTTGCCAGAAGCCACATTGCAGTCAATATCATCAGCATTCTCATCATTCTTACTGCATCAAATTATCTTTGCCTGCATCTGCCCGTGCTTTTTTATGAAATGTTTAGGTTTTCCCGGTCCCACCTTTTGCAAGGCAGTATGGTTGTTGTGGAAGCCTTAGGGAAATAATGATACCGATGCGCTGTGTGTAGATGTGGTCGTAGTTGTCTTATAACGGCCGCAATTGGTTTCTCCTTCGTAACGGCCAGTTTGACATAATGGGATAATCAATATCAGTGTCTTTCCGTCTCATTACAGATGATCACAACCTTTGGTTGCGCAACAGTAATAAAAATAATGTTGCATTATTGAAATGATTTTAATAGAGATACCAAAAAGTTAATCCGTATAAAACATGAGGAACGTGGAGCTTAATATAAAAAAAACTTGAACCGCTGCGCGTTGAGTTGTCACACTCGTGTTGTAGTGTCCTCTCTTTATCCCCATTGAGCCTATTATATCATGCTTTTTCCCTCAAAAGAATGCTAGTCAGTCCGTTAGAGATAATGTGTATGTGAAAATAATAGGATTCTTTAAAACATAAAAATCGTAACATGATCTCGGCAACCATATCCATCTCATTATCATAACATTTTCCTCTAGTCTACCATTATCATTTTCATATGGACTGCAAACAGTCTAGTGATAGTGAGGAGTCTAGAGTGTCTAGTTTTTAACAATCTTGTGAACTTTTTGTTCGTTCTCTCATGAATTATTCAAGGATTAGGAGGAAAATCACCCATTCAGGAAAAACTGTCTATTAATAATACCACGAAAATATAATCTCTCTCTCTCTCTCTCGAGTAAGTTTTTTGACTTTCCTTTTTTCGGGTGGCTAGAGCACACAGGAATTTCTGATAATTTCATAACTCACAAGAGAGTAGGTACGTAGGCATGTATACGAAACTAAATAACTGTTTGTTTAATCTTTCATGAATCAATGCCATCATCAAGTACACCAAGATAATGTCATGTCTGCTGGTCTGCTCTAAAAGTGACTTTATGAGTCCCCGTCCCGTACTTTCAGTGTTAACACGGTATACGTTTAGGGAGAGATACGTCATGTTATTTTACGACTTTAGATTTGCAAATCTTCGTTTTAAAGTTCAAAGTTTATTTTGCTCAGCCTGTACAATAAGAAAGAAGTGTTTATTCACGCACCTACTTGTGTTGTGATGTTAACTGTCCATACACGATTATTTTCATTTCACAACCGACTTCAATGGCAACGGCAACATGTTTGATATATTAGAGCTAGTTGTTGTTGGCTGGCACACACACACACACATTGTATTTTCGAGTGAGTCATATTATATGTATTATTATTATTACCAAGAATTTTCGTTCATCAGTTTTTGCAGATACCGTATTTACATTTTGAATTTTTTCTAACGTTTTTAATATGCCTCCGTCTGTGTGGATGTAGATGAAGATTGTGTACCTCTCATAGAAGGGAGAGAGGTGGAGTGCACTGTGAGTGCAGAGCACGAGATAAAAGGAGCTAACAAAAAGATTTTGACGTTAACTATGGCCAGGTCGCTCAGTTTCGACCTACACATTAATGGTAATATGACAATAGTGTTTTTTTGCAGTAGAAAAACGAAATCATAAAAATGATGACATGTTAACAAACAAACTAAATTGCCTCCACCAAGTAAGTAGCAAGTAACCATTTTTGCTTATTTTAGAGCAAATAGTTTCTCATTGCTACCACCATCCCATAATCCCATATAGGTAAGGTGCTAACTGCTTGTTTTCCAACCAATCTACGTTGTGTCGATTTTTTAACAACAAGCGTATTATGGTAAAATTTTCATTAAAACAGTTATGTTTTGTAATCATTCCAATATACACAATTTTGTACATTTAAGACGATTGCTACTGTGTACATGGTACAACCTCCAGCCTTTCGACGTTACGCCTTCCTCTACGTAAAGCACCATTTTACTTTTCTCCGAATCAGGGTAAAAATTCTTTGTAAAACCTTTGGATACCAAGATAATGTGCTGCAAAAATTATACACACGTAATAATAGAATCAATGCATTTATTATTACTTTAGTAAAATACAGTGCGAAAACTGTTGCTCGTGGAAATTAAAACTGGGGCTAGTCTCCTAGGATCCCATGTACAGCATTTATTGCATCGTCAGCAAAAATTGTAACAACGGGGGATGTCAGCGTCGACTTAGGTGTCAATGGGAGGAAGCTTCTTCGTCGTGCCAAAAATAAACTCGGCAATATTTAACAACAACAGCCAGAGAGACACTTTGTAAACTATCATCCTTCAAAAACGTTTTTCACCTCACTTGCAACCTAGGTAACTAAAAACACATCAATTCATTCCACCCTCTCAAATATGCCAGTTAAAGGAGTAAACGAGGTCAACCCTAAAATATAAAAAAAATAAACGAAAAAACGTTTTGTCTGCTCTTTATTTTCTCCCTAACACCCAAGTAAGCCTTAGAACAACTACTACTACAAGCAAGACAAATAAACAAAAAATATCTTATTAAAAAAACACCGTTGTAAAATCTTACAGTAATTCGTAGAAAGAAAAAAACGACAGCAAACGACAAAACGACTCGATCAAGGACTTAATTAGCTCCCCACATTAGTGAGTAGGAAGGGCTCCTTGTAAACTAAAATAAAGGTAATAGCATCACTCATCATATACGATTATAATGATATGTTGTTTGAATCAATACACAACCGTCATCCTAAACCATCATCGCGTTGTTGTTGCGCAGCTAATCACTACTATCCATCCTTCTCATTCGTCATTCTCATCCGCCTCTTCAAACAAGTGATGACGATTAAGTTGAAACGAATAGCAAAAAGGACATATTTATCATATGTGTGTTTGTCAGTGTAGCAGAGAGAACCATTCAAGTATGACATAATCCTGTGTACCTGTAACCGATCACAGACAATGTACAAGGTTACATTAGCGGCAGACGACGACGACGACAATTCGAAAGCGTCTCTTGAAAAACTACCAAAATCTGAGTGTGTAAGTTTATAGCAAAAGGTAATAAAGAATAATGAAGGTCAATAAAAACAACAACAGCAACAGCGAATTGCTGTTATCGCCATTTTGTACACACATTTTCTGACTAATTATCCAGTTCCTTTCACCAGGGAAGACTTTTGGGGTTCCATTTAAGTTCAAGTGGACGGGTTTGTCGGATGAAATTTTGAAGATATACATTCTCTTACTACTGCCGCATGCGAAGACGAAGCAAAAGAGAGAGGTTATATAGAATGTAGATAATGAATGACAATGAAGGATGTTGTTAGAAGCTTTTTGTACACAACATTGATATAATCAACCGGATCTTGTATTTTTCTTCTTGAAGTGAAGGTAAAAGAGAGAGAATATAATATAATTGTGAGTATGAGCACCAAACTAAACTGCCAATTGCAACGTTACTGTTCTAATGTACGTGAGTTTGTAGCTTGGTTATATTTAGAATAGGTTTGACTATCTTATCCGTCGGCGGTCGACGTTTTCAGTACTTTTTTTTCTATTTCAGTCGCCACGTTGCTGTTACCTTCTTGCCTCTCTCACCCCGTCTTGGTCTTGTGGTTTTGGTTGTTGGTCAAAGGGCGTAGGTGTCGATATAGTAGTGTTTTCAGGGAATGATGATGACAAGTATGGTCTTCTCAACCATTTTTGGAGGAAACAGCCTCTTTTCATTCTTCAGCAGACTCTCCTCTCTATTATTTTCCACACACACACACTCTCACACACGCCGTGCAGTGTATTGACTTTCGAAAAAGAGTGACTGCTGCTACTCTCGTACAGAACTCGGTGCAATAGAACGTTGTGTGGTGTGTGTGCTTTGGTAATATTTCAACGTTATTATCGCCGCAGTAGTGGTGATAAGGAGAAAAGACAAAAAGGATCTCACATGTGGCAACTTTCAAGCCAAGTATTTTATCTCTTTACTAGAGAAAACAGAGAGAGAGACCGTTTCTTTCCTACTACTTGAAATTTGCTCATCGGGCATGAATTTTCCATGTAAAAAGTATTTATTTTAGAAACATGAACTAGGTAGGCAGTAGGCACATTATGGTGCAAAGGAGGGGTGGTTAGTGGTATGACAACATTAACACCATATTTATCGTCGTCAAAAATCAACGTACCACTTAGACGCGGCCTGTGTGTCGTCTGCTTTTTTACAACGAGGTTAAAATTTGGTGTACCGCAAGTTAATACGCGAAACGACACACACACACACACCTATTCAAAAATGCCATCAAAGACTGTCTTACTGTCTGGCCCTTTCATGTGATACTATCGTCAACGATTTCAATCTATTTCCAAATCATTTTTTAAACCTTTGCTGTCTTAACAGATACTGGCTGACTGGTGAAGGCTCCAAAATTCCCTTAACCCGTGCTCGTCCCGTCAAAAGTAAAATGGTAATCTTTTCAGCATTTTTTCTCCCATGAGGTGGATCATGAGATGAAGAAAATGCAATTTTACAAAAGAAATGAAGTTTCCAACAAGTTGCAACATTCTACGACGAGCATTATTTTGTCCCTTTTTAATGTCCCCGTGTGTGCCATTTGGTGGCATGTTGACACCAAATACCTATACACTTTTGGGGATTTCTGGTTGTGTATTTAAATGTGGTCGTCGTGCCGCAATAAGTTTCATGTAAATGAATGAAAGTAGAAAAAAAGAAGCCCGAAAGAAGAACCGTTTAAGATTTTATGTGTACAACTTTTCTGGCTTACTTAAAATATGGAGAGGATGACGATGCCTGATATTTTATAAGCCATTACATGCTTAATAATATATACTCGAGTAGAACATGTGTAGGACTAACCATCATTTTCATTCTCAGGTTTACCTAAGGTCAATAAGCGGTCCAACTCTAATTTTCTCGACAGAAATTGTGTTGGTGGCAGTGGCATTGGGATCAGTGCGCAAACTTAATACCTGCTTCTTTTCGCTATATATGTGCATTCAGCACATCATCATTGTATATGAACATTACACAATCTTGGTTTCGGTCATTCGACAGACAGTCTTTCATAGCCATCGTCCTTTCATCCTTTCTTTTCTTCCCTTCTGTCTCTACACATCAGAGCGTATTGTGTTTTAAGCTGCCTGCTCCCACAAAATTTGCTCGTTTACCTTACCACCCAGTCGTTATTGTCACTGTCACGCGTCTAATAAGAATACTTCCAGTTTTAGCAGAGGATTAATCAACAGCAATTCATGCATAAGCAATTATTAACTTTGAACACCCTGCCATGACTCATTCAAGAACAACTCCATAGAGGTGTGAGAAGTAGCGAAAGAGCAATTCGACGAACGTTAACAATAGGGAAGGTGGGAGGTCAATGGTCATAATCTACCTGATGGATTACTCGTCATGTCTTTTTTGCGACGATTAATTCATTTAGAATATTAAAATCCAGTTCATTAGTAGCTATAATAACATATTTGGCATCCAAGTTTCCCTAGCATAATGCTCTGTAGGATTGATACTTACCTCGTCCAATGAAAATGAAGGGTAATCGGACACATCCAATTGTAAAATTTAAGCATACGTAACAAAAATCTGAAATTTTAAGCATATTCACAACATGTAGAGCCAAATAGAGGGATGGGCGGACAGACAAAAATAAACAAGCACAATTTTCCCACGGCTACAATACGACTTTATAAATTTTATAAATCAAAAATTCTAACAATAAAATAATATATCAAGATCAGTGTAGTTCAA
>JAHZNE010004746.1:0-44630 GCA_027744055.1 Callyntrura sp. NNG-2020 | reverse complement strand
CTTGACTGCGAATTTTCAGAAAAAATTGTTAGTTCTGTTTTCGAGAAAACCGAGTTAACTTATTTTAACGTTGTATGTGGATGTACATATACAGATTATTATTATTATTATTATTATTACATTATTATTATTATAACCCTATAATTTTGCCGACCTCTCGTGTTATGAGAATGCACATTGTTTGCCTGAAAAAAGGAATCTGAGAGAAAAGGCACAGCGTTTAAACTGATAAGTTTGAACATTATACAAAGCGATTTGAATTCACATAACTGAGATGGCAGGAACCATTTTAACTTTAATCGAATATCTGATGATGTGCTGTCAAATTTACCATAAAGGAATAATGCACAACATTAACTTATGGCATTAACTAAGGCATACTGGACGTGCTCAATGCTTTATATCAACTACTTACTTGTACAACAAAATTACTCATTTTTATATCTGTTGCTTTTTAATGAGTTCAGGTTCCATATACGAAATATCTCGGTACTCCAAGCTTTGATACCCGATCGTACAAGAGAACTTTACGAAATGTTTTTTTCCAAAATCATCATTAAGTTAGCATTTTCTTGAGAAAATATTTTAGAACGTATATTTGTGAGCAGGCGAAAGAGGGAGACAAAGTACTAAACCCTCATATTTTTGGCATTGTGTCCAGCTTTCATGCAATGTCTATTGTCGAGTTAACATTTGTGTGTAGGTTACAGCAAAGCCAGGACTACACACCTTTATCATTAACTGTTTACCTCGACAATGTTATGTTTCTGTTTCCTTGGAGATAGATTCCAATAACCGGAATCTAACACCGAAGCTTGAGATTACAGCTAAAGAACACAGTGCACAAGCACATAGCACATACTACGAACTTGTTAAAGGTGTACGCTAAAACTTGGTCATAATTCTGTAGAAGTTTTTTTTGTTCTTCATAAAAATCAATTTACATGTTATTTGTACCTCCATTCTGTACTATTTGAAACTGTCCATACCATAAGTAAGGTATTTTTTTCATAACAGAAATAGCAACATGCTTTTCTCAGGACGGATTGACAACCAGTGACACTTTTGATAAAGTGTGTGAATTTCAGTCGATTTCAATCGATAAGTTGTACGAACTTTTTCCAGCAAACGCCAATATGCCAATTTTAGCGACGTGAACGCTAATATTAAATTTGTGGTTCATACGTTGTATTTGAGTTTACCATTACGATTGAGATATAGATACCCTTTTTGTCAAATTACATTACGTTAAAATCATACGTGGGCACGTATGTTGTATTGTATGTATATTAAGTACGATAGTATATCAATATCCATTGTCCGAGCCTATATGGGTTGAAATAAAATGAATAGAATTGTGGAAAGCGTTTCTTAAATTGATAAGCTTGAATAGAAAACACGTCAACGGGGTATTTTTGGATAGATAATTATGGAAAGTGTATATCAAAGTTGATTTTTCAAAAACAGTTTTACGATGGGCTCCAAACTGACACGGTGTTTTTCCTCAACTTGTAAATGTTGGTCTTTTTGCGAGAAGAGTTCGAAAAATATCCTCTCGCACAGTGACACCCAAAGTGAGATTTTGTCGGAAGTGAAAGAATATTCCTGGTACACAATCATACGATTTATTTGTTTTCTCGTTTTGTAATTTAATTTCCAACAAAGCCAATTCTTAAAGTCACTTTACCATATTTTAGGGACAAACGAAGAAAGCTGGATCCTTCCGAGTACACCTTCTCAGACCTCGCGTCAACTCAAAAAGTAAAACGACCAGGGGAACTGAATGGACAACAGTTTATTATTAAAAACTGCACCAACACCAAAATATTTATATTTGATCATACGAGCTCTCTCACGATTGATGACTGCACCGATTGCATTATTGTAACTGGACCAGTTTCAAACAGGTGAGGAAAAGGAGAAAAAATTGTTGGCAGCTAGTACACGTGTACCTACTAATTGCAAGTTAATTTTATGGGGTCGTTATTACGATATATTTAACTGCTTTAAGTAAACCTGAATGATAGAATGATATATGCGTTTTTTTCTTCCCAGTATATTTCTGAGAGACTCGACCAACTGTACGTTAATGTGCGCATCATCCCAACTACGTTTGAGAGACTGCCAAAATATTTATTTATACGTGGCATGTGAGTCCGATCCCATTATCGAAGCATCTAATGACGTCATTATAGGGCCGTACTTTTTGAGCTACAAGGAGATCAAAGGTGATCATTTATGAAAGAAAGCATAGTACCATAAAATTTTGTGCGCTTTGTTAAGTAAATTGGCTCCATCCGATCTTTTCACATTAGCTAGTTACAGGGTACAGGTAAATTAGGCACGGTAATGATTTTCAATGTTTCCTTTCAGTTCATTTTGAGTCAGCCAAGTTGTCGAATTTAAAGGCAACACATTGGACTCAAGTATATGATTTCACTCCAAGTGACACAATTCCAAATTGGAAGCGATACGATCGGGATAAACAGGATCCTCATAAATTTATATGTCCACCGATGCCTATTACGGAGTTTGAAGACTTGGAAATGAGTCTAGAAGAGGCGAGCTCCTTCGTTCCAGTTACACGCTATACAAACGAGGAGGATTTGCGTACGAGGCAAAGGCGACACGAGATCATTTTTGATTTACAACAGGATGATGACTTTAAGTCCGCGATGGAGTACCACAGAGAAAAGTTCAAGTCATGCAGAGATCCTAGCACCTCTCAAACAGGAGATTCTGCTGGAACTAGTCGGTTTTTGGGGGATGTTGAGATCAGAGGCAAAAAAGTGATTTTTATTTATTACGACGAGGATGAAATCAATGCAAAGTAAAAAAAAGTTCAGTATGAGTCATGTTGTGATATTTTTTCCTTTCGTACTATTACGTACAATGTAACACAATGATATTTATCATACGAGATACTGCTCTGTAACGGCAAGTACCCATGCTTATCTCAATAATTTTGTTCAAATAGTTTTGTGGTAATTATGTACCAACTATGCCGAAAGTTTTTTTTGTATTTTTTGTTTGTTTTTATTTCATCTCGTTTCTCTGTATTCACAGTACAGTTTTGTTGGGTTTCTTCTCACCTGTCACTTAATTATTCTTACATTATTGTACATAGTCTTAAAATACAGTACGTTGTGGTTGTACCCTTACACAATCCTAAACGTTATATAGCTTAATATGATATCATCGTAACTGTATCATTACGAGACATCTTCAAGTTTCATAGTCCATATACATGACATATACATACATTAATTATTAGGGAAGTAGAAGAAGAGACACATATCTCCAAAGATGGCTTCACTCCCTTCCTTCTTCATTTACGACTTTTCAACATTGCAGCTTTGTTTAAAAACATTTTCATCTCATTATATCCATTCTACTTTATACTGAACGTCCCAATATATGAGTACAAGGAATGTGTGTTAGTGTGAATAAAAGGAGAGCTGTTAAGCGGCTATAAGTTTATGACAAATGAGTTTGTCCAACTGCTTACAATGCAACGCTGCTGCTGACTGTTACATACAAAGAAGTAAAGTAAGTGGGAGCATTAACAAAGCTAGATCACGTTTTATTTGCTTGTAACCGATACTTGGATGTTCAATTAAACATTGCTTGGCCCATGTCGCTGCTATACTTCCAAGCAAAAGGATGTACACAGTACATATTATTAGTATATACAAAATTGCATAGTAGATGTTTTTAACTTATCAAGTATTCATTTTGTTTGTTTTCAATTTGGAAAATATACAGGATGATTGTATGAATAGAATCGGTGTTTAATTAGTTGATTCCGCTTACGGCAGAGCTGCGCAAAACGATTGAATTTTTTTCCCTCTCTCATAGCAAAAATGTTTGGCACGGATTTAAACTTTCAACAATTTATCGTTGGAAATAACATTTTTGTTGTATCATATAATAGTAATATCATGCAATAGTTTATTACCATATTCGGCTATGAAAATTTATCACTCAAATAAGAACTACTATAAACAGCGCACTATAATTACTACAGATAATGGATGAAATAAAACTGACTTCTACTACTCCATCGTATATAATGCTTTTACAAGTACGTATAGAAAAAAAATCCGTAAGAATGCAATGTAAAAAAGTTGACAGATTAATAATGGTTGAAAGAAACCCCAAACATGTAGACAAAAGTTGAATGAACTTACGACGATTAGAGCAGTTTCATTAACATACTCTCTTTTTTTACAACAATAATGAAGTACATATACAACTCATACATAAAACACCACACAAATTAACCTATCGTAGTTCTCGATTAATAACAACAAACATTCACGACTAGAACGCTATACAGGCTTTAGAAAAGGATTGCCATAATTAAAACTGATTGTAATGAACATTAACAAAAACACCAAAATACAAAACATTAAACTTGAATAAATACTAGTTTTACAAACACAGAATGATGACGATATTCAGTATATGTAACAGATGGAAGTTTTGTTCAGAAAGCGCATTGGAAAGATTTTTGTTGAGAAAAAACTTAACATTCATGAGATGAGCATGACATTTGAATTGAAAAAGAGTAAAAAGTTGTAAAGTATAAATTGTGGCAACCATAATTAAGTAATTACAAATAACAAGCTAAATGTAACGTACGGGTTGTTGTAAGTTGTGACTCGAGGTAAAAAATGCAAGAAGTGTCATTAAAACAACTTTGATGGTAATTAATTATTATATCTATTATAACTATTCAATTTCAGTTTGACAAACACAATCCCATCAAAATCAAAGCATTTGATTTAATCAGAAATTAAATAACAAGTAACATCGCAATGAATGCAAGTTTTGTCTCTCTTTAAACCGACAAATATTGTGCTGGCAATCATCACTGTTTTTCATATTTATGCCATCTTATTTTCCCTGAAACAGATTACGTATTGCTTTATTATGGCCAAAAACACTACATGCGTAATATTCAGCATAAATACCTCTAAAAGCTAAACAAAAAGTAATCTACCAACATAGTACTACTATTGGAGAACCACTATAAAAACAAATTGCAAAAGGAGTGGCCTTAAATTCATAATTCTTGAGATCTTACAAAATTGACTCAACATAGATTACATAAACCAGTAATTACTTTAAAATGTCTATGTTGAATCACATACAAAGTGCTTAAAGTTGATGAGAAAACTTAGAAATTGGGACGTTAGCAATATACCTATTACGATCTACTTAACAATCAACAAGAGTATTTTAATAGTTCAATGGTTTAAAAGTTAAGTGATCGACTTATGACATTGCTGTGTATCAATATTTTAATGGTCATTTGATACTTATATAGTACATATTCGCGGAATGCTAACTTTTATAGTACGACTTAAATACGATCGCTTTTTTCAATTAAATTCTTATACCGTTCGCTGTTATTTCACGGAAATCCTACTGGAATTTTTTCCGAGGAAAAAAGCATCTTATTATTAACTAACAAAAAATATCAGTCAAGAAAATAGTTTAGACAGGAACTTCACTATCGCTAATCTTTCGGTGACATCAAACGCGATGTTGCTGATGACGTGCTTCTTTATGGTAGGCTCCTGCGTAAGGATTACCGCTACTGGAAGGTCTTCCATTACCTGATCACAAACAAAAAATGGAAATAATCTACCCATGTAAATGTTTTTAAGTAATGGAATAAATGGTAATTATTAGTACTTTGCAAACCTTTATTTCTGTTAGGACCTCTTCCCTCACCGAAACCATGCGGAGGGACTTGCGGACGTGGTGCACTGACACCTGCGCTTGGTCCAGGAACTATCGCACTATATGGCGGTGGTGCACCTACATGACTATTATTAGTATTACTTACTGGAGTTTGAGAATTGGCTGCGCGATAGTTTTGGTTGCGCTATAAATTCATTAAAAATGTAGGTTAGATTTTCTTGTCTTCAATATTTTTTCATAAAATATTTTACAAAGAAAGTTTGAGGTATTTACATGTCTTCGAAGAGTATTTATAGGTCTCCTTAACGTATCTCCGATTCTCCTCGCAGGCGCTTTCTTTGGGTTGGAGGATGGAGTATGAACTGCACAGCACTTAATGAAGAGTCCCATTAAGATTATGAATCCAACTCCCATGAGCAAAACTGCCCACCAGTACTCCTAAAAGAATAAATGAGATATTGTTCAAATTTGGGTAACTCAACATTTCTTGGCATCCACATGAGAGCTGATCATGTTTTCTACTTACCGTCACCCACTGAGCAATATTTAAGAGAGTTTGTTTGTTAAATAGTAAATTTTTCAGACGAGCCAAGGGTCCTTCTGCGTCTACAGCTCGGCATTTAAGAAAGACATCGCAGTATCCCTAAACAAATGTTAATTTCATCATTACATGGTCATATATTTAAATATTTGTGTAAACCCGCGAAAAGTATTTGCAAATAATATTGCACCTGGAAGTTGTCACAAGGGGCTCCAGGTCGCAGGCTTAGTCCACCCGGAAGACCCTTCAATTTGAGTTCAGATGTTGAGCGACATCTGCCACTATCATCAAAACAGGCCAGGTCACAAAGTTTTCTCTTGTCCACATTCTTGTCCGTGCTTGATAGGAAGCACTCCCGAAGTCCATACTTGAGGCAAATGGATCCACGACATTCACCACCTTGGCAAACTTGTGTTCCATCGTTGCACGGAGTAAGCTCAGTTTTTGGGTTCGGCACTGGACATTGCGCGCTAGTCCCATTGCAGGACGATGTAAAACTGCACTCGGTTGCCTGCTTACACAACAGGTTCTGCGTTTTGCTGATGTAACGACAGCCGTTGTCACAACAGGGACCTTCGCTGGGACTGCACCTAGCTGCAGGTTTCCTTCTACAGCCAACTGCAGATGGGTTTTCCCTACGATCGTCTTCACTGACTTGGCGAGGGTAACAACACGACTCTTCACATTCCTCGTATGCAAAGCCACAGTCGCACTCTTCTCCCTCTTCCACAATTTTGTTCCCACAGAATGTACCGTTAGTGGCTGAAAAACAAAGAAATCATTACGCCTCTGGTTCAAGTCATTCATTCACGTATTTCACAGATAAATATTGTACAAACTTACCAATGAAACAGTTGACTTTTTTATTGTCATGAATAATGGCGTCTAAAACCGAAGAAATATTTCTTATGGAACACTCGGAAAACTTTGAATTATTTGGGCGATCTCCACTGGTCGCAGAAGCAAACATAATGAAATTGCCGTCGGATCCACCAGGACGACACTTGTTTGGGTAATCGTGCTATTGACAATATAAAACTCATATTAAATACCCATTGAAATAAAATATTACAAAATCGTAAATTAGACACAACAATATGCTCTTTACGTATGTTGACCATTGTAAAATTACATCAATAAATTATGGCGATTTTATGAAACGCATGTAGACGATGTTATCTTTAAACGAAGACAGTACCGGAAGCAGATGCAACCCATGCCAGCCCCAAGGTCCCACCGGAAAAGTCTCTGTATGTGAACACGTATGCTAGACAGAAAATCTCATGGTCTTGTAGCGAATGTAAATTGAGAAAGTTGCTGACATCAATATTAGGAGCACAAAAGGGATTTTTATCGTTTCCTCTATAGTCTGCTCTACAAGTCTTATCAGTATCAATCTGAGAATAGAAAATTAGTTAATCCAAATTAAAAAGCTGCAAAGTAAATTTTTTCCTGCTTCTGAGTATTCGTACATATCCAACAATGGTCAGGATAGACAAACCTTAATTCGCTGTACTTCAAATCTGATGTTTTTGTACGTATCTTTGCCATCAAATAGTGTATTAGAATAAATGTGGTTGACTGCCTTAACGTGCTGAGCAATGAGTGAAAGGATCTCTTCACGAATTTTGCTTTCATCAGTTGTTCTTTCCTGCAATGATAGATTGAAAACTCTTGTTTCTCTTTTCTAAACTGAATTTTTACAAAATCCTTAATGATGATCATTCTATTGATGATGAATGTAAGTACCTGCTCAGAGATATGACGCCACAAGAGTGGATCAGTCTGAATTGAGAGAGTGCAAGTGGTTTTTGAGTTTGCATAAGACGACCTGGCAGCTCTTCTAACACGGCTAGGATCCCCAAAAAATGTCGCCCCTCCATGAGAACTGTTTTGGGAGCCTATGTGATTAGCTTCCTTAGTGTACTTGGCAAAGGCCCGATCAAATTGATCCATGGCAAGGACATTTGGATAGTCTGTATTCAACTTTTCAGCGGCAGTGATGCGAGATTGAAATGCCTTGGCTTTTGGATGATTAGTGTCAATAATGTCTTCTACAGCAGAATTTTGAATCTGCTCCATCCATTCCATAACCTCGTCGGTAATCCCACAACCTTTAGCATGACCTACATACAAAAATGGTTGTGTGACAGAGGACAGATTTTCAGAAATTGAAAATAAATGGCTGAAAACATGAAATTTCACCTTCCACATATTTTTGTTTATCATTTCCATCTCCATCATGCATACCTGTTCTGTTTCGGTGATAAGGGTCGTGGACATCATGCTCCGAGTATATCACAGAATGAAGGCTGGCATTTGTACTTGTCAAAGGATATTTTGTGGATCTCTCTACATAAAAAGTTTCTTTGGGGGTGATGATTTTTCCATCAAAGACGCCATCACGTAAGGACCCAAACACGGCACTTTCTGGTTCATCTGAGTTGAAAGAAATATCATTTTTATGTTTATGCGGTAAAGAATCTATGCATTATGCATTGTTGCTTTCATTTTTTTCACAGAATTGCAGAAGTTTACTTCACATTAGAAGCGAAAGTAAAAAAAGGTTTACCTTCAAGTGTTCCAGCGTAAATGTGCGATGTATCGACTTCATTATTCCTATCTACTGCGTCCCCATCAATTTGCAAATTAGGACTAAAGACTCCAGTATCCCGTTTCAGTCTCAATTTAAAATGTCTCTTGTGAGCTCTAAAGTTGAGATGTACCTCAGGTTCCAAAGAACCGTAAGATAGTGGACTTTCTTCGTCGTTTGCCCATCGTCTCACTCGATGATGATTTTCGTGCACTTCGTTCGTGTCGTAAACTAATGGTTCATAGTGGTGAATATACTCGTTCAGACGAGTTGCTGAAAAGTAAACATATAAGTCGTTCCAAATTAGTTTTCCCTTTCAACGTACATGTTAAAGTTTAAATTCAATTTCATGCCAAACTCGGTTTTTGTACTTTCTTAAATTATGCAGCAGCGCATAATTTCATTCCGTTTATTATTTAAATTGAATCAACATCCGAAACTTCATCAAAATCAGTGCTTTGGCAAATAGATTTATTTCAGTTCAATTCCAAAGACTGCTACTCTTTGGCTATCACTAACTGATTATTGCATGTCTAACTGTGTTTTTCGACGAAAATAAAAAAAAACCTTCATCAATCTTGTGGAAATGAAGTACAATAAAACATGCTGTATATGAATGGGTCATCTGAACGCTGAACCTAGTTATAACATTTTAAAGCATGATGTGTTATAGGGCACATTTAGGCATATAATTATTTAAGTGTTGTAGACTTTGTGATAAATAAATATTACATACATCACACTAAATAAAAACGAAACGACCTATTATAGAAACGTAAATAAAACTTAATAGCACTCGAGTGCACTCCAAACAGAGTCATTAGTACGTACTACGTTTTTAAATGCATAAATTATTATAAGCTGATGTCCTATGAATCGTACATATTTTAATCCATATTCTCACGGTAATAGTGACTGGTTATCTATAATGTACGCCTCCCCTCCTTTATTTATTCCACCATGATCACTGGAAATGAGACTCCCAGCTTATAGTCATTTAACCTATGAGATACTTTTGCAACGGGTCTTTCCACAAATAGTTAATGCCGAAGACGGATAGTCAGCCCCAGTCCCCACGAAATTATGTGGTCGTGTGATGCTTAATAATAGTGTTAAAAACGGAGACTTTTTTAACGTTTCGGCCAGCTTTAAGAGTCTCTGCGAAACGTTTATAATATGTACCCATTACCCTTTCCCCTACACTGCCTAGGTAGGATGTAGAAATGCATAATGGTCGCACATAAATGTTGAAGCCTTGTTGTTGGTGGCACATTATCAATCATCAATATCACCGCAATAATATGTGCTGTTGCAGCAGCAGCAGCAGCAGCCCGCTGTGTCTCCACTCCACTACACCACCATATACGTAAGCATATAGTGGCATTTTGTGGGAGGTAGTTTATCGAACCATGAACTTACCGACAGACCATATAATAACCCTACCACCGTCATACGAATTTTGCCTTAAAATGCAGAAAAGAATAGCACAAAAAGCATACATGTCTGCAAACAACGATAATACCATGTTGCACAAAAAAGTGAACATTTTGTTGTGTTGTGGGCTGTGTGGTAGGGGATTTTATGGGATTTACATAGAACATTCTCTTGGCGAAAAATTCTGCTACTGCTTTTCAGGGTGGCTTCGCAATAAAACTTTATGCACAGAAAAAATAAGGCATCCGGTATCCTTCATTTCAGGCATAGAAGGCGAACAAAAAAATTCTCAATTCTCTTTTCTTCATTTTATATTTAGACCTTCCCATTTACGATTTGTCAGTCGCAGGCAGTTGTACCATAGCTGTGTAGTGAGAGAAGCAAGAGCAGTTCAATGAAGTATTTTTTTCCTCGCGCCTTCTCCTCCTCCTCCACCCCCTCTTTACTTCCTCCATCTCGCTTTTTCATCGCAGCAGTACAAAATGAGAAAAAAATCTCCACAAGTTGGTATAAAGAATTTATGCGTCTCAAATTCATGTTTAAAGTGAAGCTATATACACTGACGTCGTATCAAATGCAGTGGTAGTTCCTCCGCTTTTGATGTATAATATCATCCAACTGAACACGTAAAGGAAAAGGAGTAAAACGATAAAAAAAAAAAGAAACCTCTGTATATTTTTTGCTGATTTTTTCTTCTCTCATTGCACCAATACTCATTCCAAATCCACCTGTCTCCTTTTTACTCGAGAAAAACCGAGTAACAACTTAAAACACAAAACACAATAGCATTGCATTCTTTTCCTCTCTCTGCAACTTGAGCTCTTCGAGCATTGTTAACTATCTCGATATTCTCTCTGTTTGCGCTGGTCCAAAACATCACAAACGAACATACATATTCGTGCTGTGTTTGAAAAGCTACAAGTTTTGGATCCTCCATTAATTCTTCCATCTTATTCACGCAGTGTACTCTTCACTTCATAATAAAGCATGCACTCACGCAGCAAAATCTTTCCTTTACTCTTTTTCCCAGACACTTTACTTCATATTATAGGCATACTAGACATTTTTTGTTGTCTTCCGAAACAACACCTCTCCACCACTTTGTCGATTTTCTTGCCTGGTGAATAAACAGCGTTGTTCATAATAATTCTGTGCTTTACTTTGTATCTGCATTCTGCACTGCTTCTTTTTTTATTCCACGTCCTACTATTACAAACACACATGCATATAGCCATCCACATACAATACCCCGTTTTATGATGATTGCGTCACGGTTTGTAACTCCCAGTCATTTACACCCAGAGAGAGAGAGAGAGAGAGAGAGAGAGAGAGAGAGAAGTACAAGACAATGGCGTCTTATAACAGAGTGATGGATTAAACGGTGGTAGTCAGTATTACTTGCAGTGGAGTTGTTTAATGTGCAAGATGATGCTTGTGCACAAGTAAAGATCCAAGACTTTAAACAAACCACTCTCTGCTCAATTATGCCGTGACGAGTACTTCTTACATAAATATTACAAACAATTCTATCACGCTGTCTTTAGTTGACTTCCGTTCACTTCCTCGTTAGTTGCTCAGTGGTTTAAAGGGAATTTCAAAATTATTCAGCTCTCTGGGAGTGAAATGAAACACCATGTTTAAACTACACATTTATGTAGGTACCATGAAAAAGGTTATTGCGGCAAAAAATTATCCTGCCATTGCATGTACCATATGCACAGAAAACATTATAGATGAGCAACAATCGATTTTCATGGTTGTTTTCCATTCCACATTAGGCCAAAGCTTTTGTATTTCTGGTTTATGGTAAAACGGTGAGTTAAAAGCCTTTCCGTTCTTGGTACTCTGGCAATTGCGATTGTGTTGCAACAAGAAAACACTACACAGTAAATTTAAAACTAAACTACGCCATCATCATCCCCGATGAATTGTATTGCAATAGATCGACAAGCCCCGTTATTATTATTATCCATCACATCAAGTGTTACACCCGTATTGTTTGTCAGTTCCAACATATACACGACACACGAAGGATCGGATTTAACAATGAATGAGCAAGTTGTTGAAGTCCAAGTATGCATGAGCTATGATTATGATATGAATGCCAAATCGCATCGGACATCAAGCATATGCCTCAGTTACATGTTCACCATATATTGCACATAAAAATTACATATATTATTAATATATGATTGTGGGTCAAACAGTAAACAAATCAGGTATAATCAACAAAGATTTTAAATGAAATGCTAATACTTAATACACGTCAAATAAATGCATTCCATATATCATGCACCATTTGATAGTTTACAGTTTTGGTGTGTTTATTGTCAAGCAAAGCGCCTGTTTCAAACTTTGCGTGTACATATTCGAATTCAAGATGGATATATATTTTTGCTACGCTGCCCGTTATAGGGGTGATGAATTAAGAAAAGTGCGCTACGAAATTACTATTGGTGTGATTGCTACTCGACTTGCAAACTTGCTGTCATCAAAGTTATCAATTTCGACACCATTCGTCAGCTTTCAAACGCTTTTAACTAAAGTGAATAGTGAACCAGCAAAATAATTCTATTAAACCACCATGGGTTAGTACAAATTTGCGCTGCTGTGAGTCTTTTCACACTGTTGATGTAAAGTTTGCTCGTTCATTGTAAGCGTATCGGTTAAACAGGCCCTTTTGTTCCACTTTGACTGTAAATAGGCATAGAAATATGCTACACTATCAATAATACCGTGCATAACGCATACCATTTCAATCGTGAATTCGAGACGGTACAAAAGTAACATCAGCACAGACTCACTCGCACACATTTTGATGCATGACGCCAGTGATGCAAAAACAGAGAGCGAGAGATGGATGACTGATAAAAATAAAATGCGCGAATCTAGTTTCAAAAAGACAGCCTTTTCCAATGATGACGATGACAATGAATCATGACAAGAAATAAAATGCAAAAGAGCATCCGCATCATTGCATGACAAAGTGATTTTCTGAATCCAACCGTTTGAGTATCATTGCTACATTCGTTATATGTGCCGTTGTTATTACTGAATTATAAAGGGTATCGGTATCACAGAACTGGTGAGCAGGTAATCATGATGGGAGGTAGAGTGTGTATTTGTAACACTTCACCTTTTTTATAGGTTATTGACATTTTATATTTTTTCACATTCAAATATGAAAGGCAAAGACAGACAGAGCTAGAGGAAGAGAGGTACTCTATCATCTACGTTGCAGGACTGCATTCATAGAAATTAAATGGCAAGTCCATCTATTTGTAGCTTCTGCTTCTGTTATGTTTAGGACAGTAAACATTTTGATCAATAAGAAATTCTACGACAGATTGACAGTCGTTTAGCTAACAGGATAACAGGAACGATTGGCGTACTCTACCGAATAAAATGAGTCATGGCACAGCGAAATGGTAGAACGAACTGTCACTTGTTCTAACCCTTTGCTTTTTCAAGGCAGTATGCAGTTGCAGCATGTTCTTGGTTTCTTTGTTTGCTTCGTTACAAGACTTTGAAAGTTTGCACTTGTACGTTTAATTACTTGACAAGTGGTAAGTGGTGAATAACGAATTGCATTCTTGAAATATAAAATAGGTCATTATAAGTAAAGGCAATACAAGGATCGCGAGCAGCAAAATTTTGGCCACAATATAAAACAACGGAGCCGGAGAATTAAGCCATGGCATCATTATCCTTCTCTCCGTTTCTTACGCTATGGCACCAGTTGTGACTGTAGTTGTAAGAGTGTCACCAGGAAAATTGAATTAAATCACTCCATTATTTTATAATATATTCATTTAATAAATTCTACTTTGCTTCATGTGCGTTTCCCCTGCTCCTGTCAAAAATCGATTTTTTTGTCATAATGTGCCTAATTATGGAACAGTGGGGTGAAGGATACACTGAAATACGTCAAATATAAATGCAAGTATAGTTACTATGTATGTAGATGAACCCCATGCAGAAACAATACCCCAGATTCTCTCTGTCTGTAATAAATCCCATAGGTAAAATATTTCAGCTATTCGCCAGACGACAGACAAAAGCATGCATGTCTTTTTGCCAGGAGTAGTGGTGGTGTCTCCGTCTATCTCTTGTATGCATCCATTCCATGTGCTCCGATTACTAACTCATAAATTTTGGGTAAGCTACTAAAATGGCACAAAAAGTGGAGAAGGAGCCACTGCCACCACCACATTTACCACTTGAGAGTTACTATCACACACGGTAGCAACAGAAGCAGTAGTCTTTGATGACGATGATGATGAAATTCAATAACAAAGGAAGTAAAATATACGAAAACCGAACAGCCAGCAAATGAAGGAAAAGTGACATCAATAAATTAAAACCACTAAAACGTACATAAAACCGCTGGCAAACACAACCCTACCTAAGGTTTAGCATGGTACACAAACGTACTAGGGTGAGATAAAGGATAATACGCAGCAGCAGTGATATACTTGCGTCAGAAACAACCCATGATATTTGTGTGGTAGTTTGTATTGAGGCAAAACCAAAAGGCTAAATTATATTCATGGTAAAGTTGAAGATGAAACACAATGTGGTGGATTGGAAGTTAAATTATCACGCCGTTTTGTCACGTATTTATTTATGTGCGCTTGCGTATTAGACACGTCACATTAAATATACCTATCTACAATATTGTTATAATATTACTTCCAACTACCATCATCATCAAACACCAATTTTAGCGTCAACAAAAGTCATGTCCTTATGAACAGGCTAAATTACCCATCTATGCAGCACGCATATGACATCAACGTTTCGTTCTCATGTGACAAATTTTCATTCATTTTTTTGTGACTAAATTTTTCTGCTGAATTTCACAGATCAGTGATCACCCTCTTGTGGCATTTGCAAAGCTGAGTTAGGTTAGCTAGATAAAAATGTAGCTTTGTGTGTACTAGCTGAGTTCATTGTGTTGTGAAAATGCACACGCCCGTTTTTTCTAAACTAGGAAGTAAATTTAAAAATTTGAACAACAAAGCGTGTAGGAATAAAGGAGGAGATGGAGATATTCTTGACAATATTACATGTCTATATTCATGTGTAACTAACAAAGACTTGATCTGATATGACACGTACCTACACGTATAAACTAGTCATAAACAAAGAATAAAGCGAGAAAAAGATAAAAATTGTAAAATGCACTTTTTGTGTAAAAAATCCCTGCATAAATGTATGAACCATCATGGAATACAGAAAATTTGTGAATTTTTAAATGGGACCACGTTCTCACAAGCCCTTTTTAAAACCACACAGTAGGAACAAAGTGGGAAAATGAAAGATAAATAACACGTCGTCGTCTTTCATTTTATAAATACGCGTGCATGTAGCGACTTCCATTATCACGGTTGCTCTAAAATGGTTCAGTATGACTGAATTCACCAAAATTAATTAATTGCCAACCGCCATCACACACTATCACATATACCTTTTGACAATGGGTGTTTAATTTTAAATCTAAAAAAATCATTGTTGTAATAGGCACGAATCCGAGACCGAAGGGAAAAGGAATAATATCGTGCTTGCAATCATAAAGGATGAGAAAAAATGATAACGGAGCCATGCTAAATTCATCATAATTCCGCTATTTTACTGAAAGGCTGACTATGTACCTATGTAGATGTATGTCGTCGTATGTCTAGACTCTCTGATAAGCATATACACCCGTACTTTAGAGACTATACTATCGTGATACTCTGCAGTATGTACCACATTGTACAGTTTTGATTTGGGAACATGATACGCATACAAATTTTCAACACTATATAAGGTTTTACGACTTTTAACAATGAAATCAGCACATTTCCTTGCTATGTTCATTCATTTATTTCCCGTAAAACTTCCTTCACGAGAAAGATATAATATCTGTATTAGTTTGCCATACACAACTGTGTGTGTGTTAAGGGCACAATGCCATTTTGTAACAGAAATTGTATATGAAAAAAAACAACTACAAAATGCAAGAGAAAAAATGTACAGTTCCAGTCAGGTTAAAAGCTTTTAAAAATTGACTGCAACTTGTTTTTTTTGCCAAACGAAAAGTCTCTGCTTCTATTCTTCTCAAAAATAGAGAAAATCTAGCAAAATTTAGGAAATACATTACACTACAAAAAACTGCATGAGTGCCGCCAACCACGTTGGCTTGATATAATCTTCGCTTTTATTACCTACTGTTATCACGTAGTTTTTCAAAACAAGTTTATATAAAGCATCTTTTAATGGTAATGGAATCCCGAAAGGACAAGATACATTGTACCCATTGTACCAGTCAAGATGTGCTACGTTTTTTGTGTTTGTGCTTATCAGCTTGATCCTGATAACAATGTGATGATTTCTCGACATTACAAAAAAGAGAAGAAAAAAAAGGCTTTTGTATTTATGTCACATTTTATCAGACAAAAGGTCACGTACAGTAGGAGGATCGTCAACAATGCATACTTAACTAGACGTTTTCGCAGTGCTTTGATAGGTGCACTAGCAAGTCAGAACGTATTGAAGGATGAACAACTCGCCTTACCATTCACAAGCCACCTTCAAATAAACAACCTTTACCTTACCCTGTATTTTATATATTACCATTACCGCCTTCTTTCATAAAGTCTTACATTGTGTGAGCATTAATTTTTCTGAGCTCGCTCGCTCCCTACATAATAAGCATTACGCAAGTAAAGATGACTTCCAAGAAAACACAATTTAATTTCCTGTGACTTAGCGGAAGTCATCAAAAAAAAGTTGTTACTAACTTTTCCATCTATGTAGGCTTCACAGACATACATACAACAGCCAAGGGTGGGTATTCACAAGATAGACCAGTAATGTATTGTTGAGTTTACACTCTACATCATAAAATGGAACGAAATATTAGTAATAAAAATAAAAACACAATAGTAAATACACAACAATAATACATAATGTTCTTTTAACAATTTACATCCAAGCCTTTGCGCAATTCGATTTCTCGTCGAGACCGGGAAATTAAATATTACGCGACAAAAAAAGTATGGCTACATGTACGTACATATTAGGTGGGTTACCTATATTTATATGGGGAGAGGCAGATAAATATTACCTTTTTACTTTTTCTTCCGCTAAAAAATCCCCACCTACATTATCTACATATCTTGCAGCATTGTATGGACCGTTTTTTACATGGATGTACATACAAGTAAAACATGAATAGAAATCATTTGGTAAATAAAAGACATGCTTCGATCATAAAACTCCTTTGCAGTTTTCATAAAGAAATTTTTGGATTGTTGGAATCGCCAAGTTTTAATGAGTTGGAATAAATGCACCGTTACTCTCGTTTCACATTCATCTCTCATCTGCAATGATGATGGAAAAAGACGACACAACAACGTTAAAAATCGTCAGTTTTACACGTTTACACCAATGTATCAGACCTCTGAATTTGGTAGCCCTTCTAAGAAAGAGTTATGTAGGCTAAAACCCCGCCCCGGTTCTTAAAGTTAACATTCGACAATTTGAAGGATATACGGTCCAACTTTCCATCATTTCATTTATGGATGCATACAACACTACGTTCTTTGAACCCTGCCATCCGTTTTGGTAACTTATATATACTAACACTCTATGCTCTTTTACTATAATTAAATCTTCCTTTCAACTCAAATTCGACCGTGGTTTAAAACATGACTCTTCGTTACCCCAAATAAAATGTTCCCCGGGGGCACAAGAAGATGAAAAAGGGAGGTCACCCAATTATTGCATTTTATATGAAGATCTTAGGATGCTAAGTAAGAATGTGCCATTTTCCAACTGACGTCTACGTCGTCATCCCTGTAACGACTCACTAAAAGTTTATTCAGATCTGCAATCATGTTATATCAGAAATGAATAATAGTAGTAAAACAATAATAATGATCTTCGTCATTCCTGTCCTGTCACACATTGTGGAAAAAACAATAAAACTTGTTCTATTTGGCCATCCGTCTAACCCAAAAAGCTGTAGGCATTTTCATTTCCCATTTTCAATCTTTTTCTGGAGACGCCATATACACACTAGATGGAAACAGGAAGGAAAGAGATCGTGATAGGTTTTATGAGTCGAGACGTCCTCCGTCCTCGTCTTGTCGGTTTCCTTTTTTCCTCCCTATGGGGTCGCTGTCATTGTGCTTTGAGTGTGCTACACATTCCATAATTTCCTTTCAGCGTGATGTAATAGGTACTTATATAAAACACTCGGGAGCTTCCCTTTCGTGCCCCTTGGTGGAAAAACATCATTAACGGTACCTACAAGACCTCACTGAATCAGAGCTTAATTTAAGAAAGGAAAACCTTGGAAAAGGGAAAACTACGCCGTTTCGCAGCAGAGCATATTTAGGCCACCAGAGATGTAAACAGAAAAATTCTCATTACTTTGATGCTCGCACACCGACTTGCTTTTCCAGGCAAGGAGCACGAAATTTGCTGTGTGCATTACAGTACGCAAATGTACTTCACAAGTTTTCCCCTATGGATGGATGGATGGACGGAAAAGCAAACTGGAATTGCTTGTGTATGCGCGCGATTGCGAAGGCTTCCAAAAGAATCAAACAATTTTTGACATTTGTGTGCTTTTAAGTTAGGTCTGCCGTCTGCCTTTAGTGGGTAGACAGTAGACAGACAGATAAATTTCGTTAGTAAGTTGAGTATCAAACAATTCCTTGTTGTAATATTGTATAGACAGACAGAGAGACCTTTTCTACGCTTCAGTAAATGTGAGTTCTTGATGGTTTCCAAAAAATCAGACACATACGGAATGCTATTATTACAATTGGCTAACGACGATATATTGATAAATGTTGTGCACACAATCATAGAAAAGTCTAGTCCTACCTGAATATAAAAACGTGATATCCCTACTGAATGTACTTTTATGAAAGTTTATAATGAGTAAGGGGCAAATAAGGGGAAAACGTACACTTGAAAGAGTAGGAAAACATGATTTTGACAGAGAAGGTCTTTCTTTCTTGCAAACTTTTGAGCAAACAAAAAATTCAGTAAACAAAATATTGCGATATTCAGTAAGTATGCATTTTGTGATGAAAGGCAAGGGCAGTGAAACGTACAATTCCTGGAGTATCGTAAATTACAATGAAAAAAGCATTAGCATTAGGCGGAAAATCGGAACTATAAAATTTAAACCGACCGTTATCAGATAAATGTTTATACTCAATATTCCGTCGCTTTTCTGCCACATTTCGTGTATCCTTGTCCTCGGTGGTTTTTTTAATGACGGATAATTTCACCTTGTCATTCATTGCTGTCTACAGTCTGTTTATCACGTTTAACGAAAGGTGAAAGTCAAATTTACTCCTGTTTTGAGAAGTACGACCTTGTTGGTCTCGACATAACAGCCAAGTGACCCGTCGTAAAAGGAAAGGCTTGAAATGCATAAAACGTACATACATTCAACTTTGTAATAACGTCCTTGCAGATAGAGCGGGGGAAAGAGAGCGTGGAGCGGAAGATTCCAAATAAATAATAGAAGAGAAAGCTGAAAATGTCTGAAAGTATGTGCGAATTCCCAAAAGTTAACGGTATAGCGTACTTCTGGAGTTGGTGCAAACTGCAGATGATGGCAAGGTTCACATTAAAGTTTACAAAGCATGAAGGAAAAATATTTTTCTTCCGAGGAAAATTTTTTCCAGCGAGACATGATATAAGTGATGGATATGAGAACATTTTTATTTGCTCGCAGATGTACAACATTTCCCACTTCAACAACAAGTCAACCGAAAACTCTCGTCGCCTCCCTTTGCTAAAATACTTTACCTACATCAGTGGGCACGAAGTAAGAATAAGTACCAACATTTCAACTCCACTAACCAACCAAGCATCCCCGCAAATCATTTCAAAAGAATACTTTTAGGAGAATCTAAAAATGAAAGAAAAAGAAAAGAGGGAGAGACTGAAAAGAAGAGTACGAGGCAAAGGAGAAGGACGGAAACGGAAATCATAAGGAAAAAGTCGACAAACAAAAACACACATTCAAAAATGCCAAGTTCTGAAGTAAAATAAATTTGATGTTTTGTTTCCAGTTGCAGTTTGCCCTACTCCTTCTTGTATTCAAGGAAAACTTTTCCCATCAGAATTTTCCCTTTTTGTTAACACGGGAAGAAAAGTACCAAACTGCCGGAGAAAGCAAGACTGCTAAATACTGCAAAATGTGTGTATCACAGTTTTACAATCACCGGTATATAAGGCATATATATGAAGTAGGCATTTCCACAACTACAAACAATATGCAACAAACTACAACAGGGTGGGTTGTCTGTGAAATTATGGCTCTTTTGAGTTGAAAAGTCTCTTCCCACAAGAAAGGGGGAAATCGATACACCCACGCGTAGCCGCATTATGCAGGCTATGTTCCACCGTCTGGTAATCAGATGCAGTGGCAAAGTACGTGCTCAGATGAACATATTCGTATCTTTCAACATCTAACAACGCAATAAAGAAATTATCCCCTCATAAACGAAAGCTTATCACACTTAAAATATAAATTCCAACTAATCTACGCAACCCAACTACCAAACCGACACACGGCACTGCCAGCAGTGAAAGAGGAGAAAGGAAACCGAGAAAGGAATTTGCTTTCCCCTTTGCACCCACAGAAAATTTTCTTTTTTGCCCTTTTCAAATAAACAATGAATGAAGTGAAAGGCGGTAACGCTATAAAGATAATAGGTAATTTTACAGGCTGAGAAAAACGGTTTCCATACAGCTCCAACATCGACACGTGTCTGAGCGCGACTTCTAATATTCCGTTCAATGTTCGCCTTCTACAATTCTGAATGCCACACTGGTACAAAACGTTTGCTGCATCCAACTACTATTTACGGGATGGGTAAAAAAATCCACGAACATGGAAAGTACAGCATATAACTATATAGAAAACGTGTACGTCGTAATTTTATAGTGCCACTTGAACATGCATTATATATGCGTAATAGGTGCGTGTAAATATTTGTGAGCATTGCACGAAAAACCATGTGATGCCTTTCTCAGATCGGCCATATATACCGTTATAATGATCACTACTGGTACACAATATTGTGTCGTAGCAAAAGTTTACGTCCAAAAAGTTAATATGCTTTTCATTTTTATCTAATACCCCGATCAAGTTTTATTTTTCCTACAATGGCCAAAAATGACGACTTTCCCTCCCCTCGCTGTTTTTTTACTGAGCGGGGCAATTTCATAACTGTTAATGGATGTCTCAACCCCAACAACAGTTGTTGTACATACTTGCAGGCAGTTTCAAAGCGGTGTATATAGCCTGCCAGTAACGCCATGTAATGCTAGTACAATTAGATTTACAGTAGTAAAATCTTTTCACTGCTGGCATTTTCCTGCTTTCACCCTTTCAACTCAACCCGTCTCGTTCTTGAAGAAAATTAAAACTTTTTGTAACACGGGAAGAGAAAGAGGAACAAAAGGAACAGATAATAACTTATCTGTCTTCGCGTAACTGGGAATCTGTGTGCGGTGCATGTCCATAACAGTATCAGCGCGTCTTTTTTGTTCATTATATGACCATAAAATGTGTGTTACATACGACCGTTTTGTCTGGAACGAACAAATGGTGTTTACAAAAAATAGGAGAAAAACACCCAAAGCAAACGCGTGTGTGCCCCCGCCAGTTTACTTGGCCAGCAGAAAATGATCACTCGTCGTAGCGGAAACAGCAGAGAGACGCTACTAACAATGGTGAAAAATGAAAGCATCGTGTATCAAACATTTATGGCCTCCTTTATTGTATCAATGTAGTTGTAGACGCGATGTTGGTGGAAGCATCAGAAAGGAAAGGGGGAAAAGTTTGTGAACGCCATATTACATTAGGAAAGTAGGAGTAGTCACCAATTCAAAGTTTTTTCCCTCTTTACTCACTGTCCTTTCCCTTTTCCTCGGCCTTTCTGTTTCATGCCTTTACGCACATGGAGCGACTCCCGTTGCTCCTAATGCACGATAGAGTGGTGTAGTACGGCTATATAAAGATGTAGAATTAGCCCCATTATAGTCTTCCATCTCAAAGTGTACAGGGCATGTGGCCATGTCGTAAACTTAATGTTACAAAAAAGACCCCAGACAGTGGTCGCCACGTCACATAAAACACTTTTGGAAAAAAATCTTTCCTTATACCAAATAAATAGTGTGTATTTATGTGTGTGTAGAGTGAAGAGTCCACCACACACAATGGGGCAACCTTTTATATTTGCTTATTCGTGCTACCATATATTATGTGTGCTACTCCAAAGCTAAGCAGCAGGAAAGCACCGTCATCATCGTCATCATTATTATTGTTATTAAAGTAGTGGTATAGCCAACGCACTACTTCTCAACATTCCAATTGCATTATTCTTACAGAAAAAGCAGTAAAAAGGTCTTGTCTGCTGGTCTACTGCCGCCGGATGAAATGCGTACAAAAAAAGGAACGACATAGTTTGGCCAACAAAAGGTATATAAAACACACGTATGCCATCATATTGTACAAGGAACATGCAATATACGCATCTAATATTATGACTATTATGTACTTCTTTTCTACCAGTCCAACCATTAAACCACAAACACACATCACACATTCTTCCATTTTCTTGCTTTCCTTTTTCCATTTGTTGGAAGAAAATGGTTCTTACTTAGCTTTAGCTCTTCCAAATGGAAGATCAGCGCAGAGAGCCTTCATTTTTTGTAGAAAATTCAGGGGGAATCGGGACCCAAATATAATTTTTGAATCTACGTGTTTCCTTTCATGCATATATGACGGAAAAAGGAAGCAAAAGCAAACTGAGACCCTGTCTTTCATCTTCGACAAAACACAAGAACGTCGAATTACAATCAGGGAAAGTGCTCCAGTCTCATCACATATACTGTTGTGTATTAGATAGTACAGAGTAAAAGGAAAACCAAAATCCGAAATTCCAACTCCACCACCACCAGCATGATTTTAGATTTTACACGGCTTTGCTCATCCAGTCACCAGTACAATGTGCGTTGTACCAAGCACAATTTCTACATTATGTGTACATACTTCCAAAAAAATGAAAAGGAGGTCGACAACATCAGCAGGCAGGCCGAAAAGAAATGGAAATGCCTCCCACATAAATGCATGCATAGTTTCTACATGAAAATTGCAGTATATAGTGATCCCTTTGGGATATCAAAAAAACCTTGTTTTCCCCCCTCCCTCTCTGGCTCTGGTTTACCAAAAAATCAACGCGTTTCTGTGGTCGTGTCACAGAAAGAAAGCCCCAACAATATCATATGGAAAGACGGAAACTTGTGTGGAATCAGCACATATCCAAATTCAACGCTTTTTTACCTTCACGGAAACGTCGTCGATCGTCTACTGTCTGGTCGTGTGGTGATGATGGTGAAAGCATGAATATATGCGTCTACTTTTTCACCATCATCATCAGTGCCGTATCAACATCAGTGGAATAAGGACTAAAGGAAACGTGAGAAGGGAACGAAGAAAGAAAAAAAATCTAGATTGTCGTTTTGGAACTTTCTCTTTCTTTTTTATTTATTCTATGGGATTTACTCTTGCTCTTTTCCTCCCGCCATGCGCTTATTACATTCATCTATTTTTCGGCGTTTTCCTTTTTCTACAATCCAACGGAGCCAGGAGATCCTTTCCAAGTCGCGGTACGACTTTGATAAATATTCCGTCCTTGTGCCCATTCTTTTTTATCCGGAATATAGTAGGCATGAGCTCGTTCAATTCTTGGCTTGTTATTATTATTATTATTATTTCTACTGAAAAGAACTGTTCAACAGTTTCCAGAACCAGCATTGAATTTTTTTTCGACTGACTTTCTGGCCTGTACTGCTGGTAGTCGTTGACTGAAAAGTAAATACTACATTGAAGAAATCGAGATCCAAAATTTTTGTTTTTGGTGATCTCTCCACTAACACATTCACTTCACATCATTATTTCTCGTATCGTTACTGCATCAGGCCAACAGATTTTTAGATATTGACAGAATGTCACCACAATTGTCTACGTCGAATGGAGAAAAGAAGTTGAGACTGTGGGAGTAGGTAGTTCCTTTTCGTTGTTAAATAATCGATTTCCCACAAATTTGTTACTGCAAGGTTCACACCTCGTCAGGCCGTTCTCTCTTTTGAAACTCACTCAGTATCAACATTTATTTTATGTATTACATTTGTCAGTTGGTACAACTCCACAAATTTTATTCTCATCAGTCGCAACGACGGCGGTGGGAAAACAAAAGTGTAATCTGGTGGCAGCGACTGCTGGAACCATTAATCTTTTTGCCTACTCGTACAAAAATGATTTTTAAAAGGTTCCTATTGTAATATATACGAAATTCGGCAAAAAACCAACAATGCGGCTTTATCTGTGTTTTTCCATTGTCATGATTGTATAGCCCTAGTCTAGTCATATATATACGCACCAATAATATGGTTTCTAACAAGTTCCGTCCAAATAAGCTTTGTTATTTCTGAAAACAAACTTTACTTAAGCAAATCGACCATAGCGTCCATGTCTAATTGCACACGCCAGCCGAGCCAAAGTACATTATTCTTTCATTTAACACCAATCCAGTAACCCTAACCAAGAACAACAGCAAATGGGCCTACAGCTAAATCGATTCCTCTAATTACACCAAGTATTACTATCATCACCACATATATACCTCAACGCAAAATGCTAACAACATGCTCAAATCCTTTAGTATAATTGGCTTCCTGTTAAAAGTGTTATTTGTACTTCTATGTTTGCGTGGTCTAATATTGCAGCTCCCACCTAATGAGTTTTCTTGTCCGTTCAGATAAAACAGTATCGATATTAGTAATAATAATAATGGCAGCAGTAATGGAACTCGAGCATGTATGATTAATAGGATAAAGTTGTAAAGATTGTGCGTTCATCATCACTGCAATTACTACAACAAACCGAGTTTTTACTCCATTTTTGTCAACAATTAACAAAAAAATATTTCCTGGCGCACACACTTTTAACCCCATAATATTCACCACGACCCATTTATAGGATTGGGTCAGCTCATATAATACAGGAGGGCATTATATTTTGTTATAACAATCAGTCACCTTAAGTCATATTTTAGCACATACATATATATACTGCATGTCAATTGTTTGGTTGTTTGCATTTTATATTTATACGTGCGGTGCAACTCTATAGTTTAGAATTTGCATAATACCCCGGGGTATTCATGAATGTTGTTTCAAAGCTTCAATGTAACTACAATCACCATACAAATCAAACAGGGAGCAATACTGATACATTCAGCAAGGTTCAGAGGTACAGGAATGATCAGAAGTTTTATGATTTTGCATGATGTCTATTTATGTGCACTGTCAACGGTACTTCGTGTGTCATCATTTCTACCGTAATGTGAGTCATAATTATACATATATATGCGATATGTGTTGTTTTCTATAATTGTCTGCCCCTACACAAGGTCTCCGCAACCTCATTTCCGGCTGAAGCGTAATATATCCCTCTCCCTATACAAGAACGAGCCTACGTTGCATGTCTGTTTTGCTGATTATTGTGGTGCTTCCACTTGAACTGTAAAGGTATGTAAATAAACAAGGATTTTTCTTTGTACTTCGACGTGGATTTTTTAGTCTCGTGCTTACTACAAGAGCCTAACACAAACCATGCAATGAACTTTAATAAAGTTTGTACAGTTTCTGCTGTTTTACCATGTGGGTACCTAAGTATGCTGTGCAGGTTTACTTTATTACTTTACTTTATGGCAAACATGCAAATACCAATAACGAGTGACTAGTCGTTTGTAGAGAAAATGGCTTCGACACATCAGAAAAATTTGTAACATAGGTAGGCTCACTACAAGTACGGCGATTTTTATCGTATAGTAATACCACATACCAACATATAGTTTGTCCAATGTGTATAACAGGAAGGAATGAAGTGTTATATAGCATAAATAACATAATGTGTGTATTTACAGGTCGGTATCCACCTTTACATGGGCTTACTTGACAAACTTATATAACATTTTTCAACCGAAGCATAAAGGTAAAATGTCATTTTTACACAATGTTACGGTGCATACCATAATTTGCATAAATAATAAAAGTGTGCCCAGTGCATATCCTGTTTTTTTAAACATTTTTTGTTACAGTTCTGCCTTGCTATAATGTTCAGTGTAGGTTTTCATTATCAAAATCATAACCGCATATATAATATTTTTAACAACTCAGGAAAAAGGTACGAAATATAAAATGTAAGCAAGTCAAGGCTGTTCTGAGATGTATGTTGTTAGAAAATAATTATTGTCGAGAACACAGTCGAGTCTCTAGTAAAATCTAACATTACTGTTTCGCATTGCAGATTGAAAAATTAATAAACAATAGAAAATAAATTGCACCGAGTACAGAAACTAGCAATGTTAAACAACAGCAGGCGACAGGAATGTTCAAGCACAAAATAACCCAGCATGTTTTAACAATCGAAATGTTTTTAGGGCAGGACCCTCTTCTACGACACGGTTTTAATCCCTTTGTGTATCATTTATTTTCGGTCACATGAGTGAATATACCGGTATGCCAAAAACATCAGTGTTGTGGTGTTCACTCTTTCGAATATTATGTACTTTTGCCATTTTTCTCAAAGCAATTACGCTGGTTTCGAGTTCAGCTTCAATTTAGAGACAAGTCATAAATAGCAAGTACGTAGGTAGATAAACGTTTTGCACAAGCGACGCACAGTAGGAACCTCTACAAGCCTGCTAGAAACGTCAGTTGTAGTTGGTAAGTGTGTTTGTCTTCCTCTGAATTATTTTAAGAGGCCACGCTGTGTTCGCTTAAGCGCTACTTTGTGATTTTGCGAATTTAACGCAATTTATACTTCGAAAATTTAGAAAAACAATCAACAACAACGACCGGAAATTAAAGAGCAATTACACACTGATACATACAAAGTCCAAACAACTAGAATGTATTTGTCATCATCAAACAACACCGAAGGACCACATAATGATTTCACAGCAAAAAATTGCGCATTTTTTGGTTGGTTTCAAAAGCTGGTGGTTTCGTTAAAAGTAATGACTACCCCTGAGCTATATAGTACAGTAAACGTACAAATATGCTACCTCTCTGCGCTCCATCGTAATCAGACAAAAACAGGGGGACACTTTGTTATAATAAAGTCGTGACGCTTATCAAATCGAACATCTCTCATAAAGTTGCACCTGCTTTTGCCTGACACAAACAAAAGAAAGTTTTAGCACTCGTCGTCGTGGAGTAAAGTAACACACAACTTGAAGTGTTTCCTACGCCTACGTATTATATAGGTAGGTTTACCATTATCATTCATTACATCTACCTACCTACTTGGGAGCGAGTTAATTTGTACATTTCAGCAAAAGGTTTAGTAAAGCTGTAATTGCAGGCAAATTGAGGAAGTGTGATTACAGCTAAACTAGCAAATGCACTACCAACGCAGGAATCGCCGTATGAGTTTTGGGGTACCGCGATGTCGTCTAGTCTGAGAGAACTGGCTACCTAAAAAGACAGTATCGAGCTAATGTACACAAATGTGTTGCATTTTGCCAAGAGGAACAATGGCATTCGCGGTGTTATACACAGTGCCTGTGTACAGCACGACAAGAAAAATAATCAAACACACATTACATACACACAAATATATAAATGACCTTGCTTTAAGAACGAGTCAAGTGCGATGTGATGGCTGCGTGAACAAAACAATTTAAGGAGGAATCGGCCAGCCCCTATACGAGTTACTTCCAAACACGATAAATATTTCTTGTGCTGAATGAAATGAATTTAGTCCTGAGGCATGTGTGTGTGTATTAAAATACGTCCTTTCTTGACTTTTTGAATGCATTTCAAGAAGAAAACAAAACATGGCAATGGTAAAATGACGGGCTCGGTGTATTGCTGATGTCCCTGTTTCCAAACCAAACTGCAAACCGTTAATTTGCCAATATGACACATTATTTAATATGCTGCCCACCTGCCTTTCCCAGTTTGAAAAGTGACTGCGCGGCTAGCTCTGGGAGTGTTTATAGGCCAGTTTTAATTGAGTTTAAGGAAACCTTGATGAATTCTTTATGGAAATACCTACACATCCCTCGCTAGTTTACTTAATTATGTATGCACGTGCACATACACTCCTCACTGTTACTGTGACTGTTGGAATTTTTTTCGTCTCCTACACTGGCTGTCTCCAGTTATATCCATCCATCTATACTTATAATAGCGTGTCTATCATCGAATAGCAAATAACAAACCCAGGTGCTGTGATAAATAGACCATATACCTTGAGCCTCACTTTGGTTTAAATTCGCAATCGAAAAGAGAATAGACAAAACTGATAGGTACAAAGAAGATAGGTCCCACGTATTCAAATATTAATATTGGTTTATACTTTTCTTTCATACACGTTTTTTCTTGAGCGGTGCGAACAAGCGATTATGCCAATATGCTTATGTAGGTTAAGCCTTTTTAAAATGCCCGTCATTGTCATACCATTATTAATTCGCTTGCCTCAATTATCTTAATGTGTCGACCAATGTCACGATTTCATTTATCATCATTTATTTTATTGTGAGCGAATGACGAATTCCTTTTTTTTATCAGTACACGCACAGGTAACGAATATGCTGCATCAGCCAGCCCATAATCAAATTCGTTATTCGTCGCTGGTGAGCACAAAAAGATGGAAAAAATGTTACCCATCTGCACAGCCCAATCAGAAAAATTCTATCCACAGTAAAATGATTACTTGGAGTAGTGGAATTCCGTAGCTATTATTTTATTTGTATTGTAATTTTGCTGCATTAGTTGGGACAAAGAAGGTTGGAGCTGAGATATTATAATTTGCAGACGACACCACTTCCTTGTTATTTTTAAGATAATTACTGATGGATGCACTGCACAGACCACGTTAAAATGAATTCATCGTAGCGACTTCGTTATGGTTCGTTATAGATATTATGATGCATACGACCTTAAAAACAAGCAAAACAATTTTACGTGTGTAACTTGCAACATATAGTGTGGCCAGTTGCACTAAGCAAACGTCTGAAATGCCTTATATGTACCTACATGCGACGCAACATGTTTTGTAGTGTAAGCTTTTATCTTTACTTTTGTAGATGTGAAAATACCAAATTATATATGTACAATAGAATGGAGTAATAGTAGTTGCTGCATTTGTCAGATGCTTTGATCCTTTGTTCTGTCAAAAGCGAGACTGAAACCAAGTTATTGTTTAACCTCAATGAAGGACATCCCCTCAAGGCTAGCCAAAAAATCCACGCTAAAATAGCAACGCATCAGTATAGCTGTAGGACATCAGTCACCCGTTACACAAAAGGAAAAACAATGAAATGAGATACAAATCTGAGAGATATGATGTGTTTGATGTTTTTTCTCGTCGAGACAAGCTATGTTTACGTACAACTTGCTAACCATGTAATAATCCATTTGTGCCTATTTACTAATTACATCAATCTATCTGATAATACTACTAAAAGTGTAATGTATGTAATGCATGTGCTTAATTTATGTTTGTTTTAGGGCAAGACACCAAAAGTTGTCTGCTTTTGTTTTTGACTATTTACACGTTACAAAAGTTGGCAATCATAAAAAATACTCTTCGATATTAAATATGCAACTGCTGCTATATTTTAATGTGCATTTTTTATGAAAATGGATAATACGGTAGATTTCGATAATCATTATAGTTGCTTTACCTTGGCTTCATCATCCTTAATTTTAGTTTAAAAAGACCAAATTACCCACTTTCGCTGTGCTCGTGCTCAAACAATTTTTTTGCAGTTTTATTAATGTTTTTTACGGCCAAATAACGTAGGCCGTTGGCTAAAAGTGTAATTACAGATTACCAGTTTTTCGTAAGCCGCACGTAATTATTTGCCAAAAAATGCTTATTTTATACCATAATAAGTCTTTCTCTTTTACACAAGTCTTTAAGATACTCAACACATATTTTACTATCTGCTTCAATACAACAACAACTCACTTATAACATCCGTAGGTACAAGCGCGTACACGGCACTGCCTAGATAATTCGGTAACGAGTGATAGTTAAGGCAATACATAATCAATAGCCCTCATTTTTCTTTCTTTGTGCTTGTTACTTTTATAGACAGCATGCAGCAAGCTCACGTAAATTTCTGGTTACGCTTTTAATGGTTAAAAGTGAGATTTACTTCAAATTTTTGTAACCGTATTATGCATTACCTACACATATATACTCAGGAACATAATTATTAGGTTATCCCTCGTTATTATAGAAAGGTAAAAGTAGGGATATGTATGCCACATTCACATTGAAATAAAATTCGTACGTCGAATGTCACTGTGTCACATCATAAATTGCTAACCTCTTTCCCAACAAAAGTCGTTAACGTGCATATGCTACATTTTATACATCTATCTAGAGCCAATAATTGTACTTTGCATGATTAAATGACATCAGTTGACGTCGATGAAGGTATATGAAAGCTCTGTCTGATGAAATTCCCAATTTGTTGGGGTAAGTGCTAAGATCATTACAAGATATGAACGTGAGACGATTTGAAAGATTATGAGCCTTTATTATTATTATGTCACATAGCTCGTGCTAGTACCTGACATAATTGACAATGAGTGCATTTAATACTCAAACTTAAGGTAAAAGTGCTAAAGCGTGCCCGCGTATTGCTATATGCAGTGCGAAGTTGTAGCGATGCGATATCATGCGAAAAAGTGCGATAATAAAATATTTTCTGAATAAGTTAAGTAATATCAAGGACCAATTTAAATAAACCAGAGAGTCATCGAAAAATCTGCATGCATTATTAGCCATCATAGCATAAAGTAAATTAGGATGGTAGTTACCTATCCCTCTCATAATAATACGCAAGTGTTGCGCTGCTTACAAAGTCATAGTTGCTTCCATTCTGTAAATCTAGTATTTTTCGGTTTTGCTTTTTTACTTACATAGTGTTAAGAGGGGTACATTATACATCAAAGAATATAAAAAACATATGGAAGCTTTCGCGAGGGTTTTACAAAGTATTTTTTGTATAAAACAAGATGAAAGGATCAACAACACGAACAGTTTTTTTGTAAAGCCGTATTAAGTATAAGTACATGTCTGCTTTATAGATGTACGTTCGTTCGTCTTCTGAGCTTTTTTTGGAGTCCTGCAGTTTTTGTTCGAAATTGGTAGCTACTTTGCACAATGCAGAATTCCTTCTTTCAAGCGGTCCGCGACGGCCCCACTTTTCAACAAAAGGCTGTGCAAAAGACACTTTTGAGATAAAGTACAAACTTGACAAAAGTTTTACTTTTTCTCTGCCTTTAATGTTTGTGTGTGTGTGTGTGGCAGGGAACAATAAAACAAACTTTTAAATCCATTCCCTCATCTTTCATCATCAACTCGGTAAGAATCTTTCAACTTCTGAAAAAGTGAGCACGTCCTATTGACAGCTCGAGTGAAGAAATGAAAGTATGAGGATGATAATGCTCAACAAATAAAATGCGAAGGTTCCCTCTCTGTCTGTTCACTTCACACAGGACGGTGTGTGTAGTTTTCGCAGTTTGGCTTGTTGTTTGTTTGCCAACTTTTACATACCTCTCATCTCATCATAGACGTATTTTTATGACCAACAACGATGCCACTTTCAAGAGATTTCATGTCGTCGTTTGTATCGCTTTTTAAATTCAATATTGCAAGAGTTTCAGCCAAGTGCTGGTGTAGTAGTAGTAGTATCAGATCAGAAGAATAAAACGAAAATAAAAATGATGGTAATAAAATTGAATTCGTCATGCATCCATGAGGTAATCCTTTGAGAGATTTGTCTCAGGACACAAACAACTAACAACTCCCATATCCCAGCTGAACACTGACACATACATACATATACTGCCTGTCTGCTCATGTAGCGCAAATCTTTTCTTTATTTGCAGTAATACAAAACATAAGACAAGAATTCAAATCAAGCTCACACACACACACATACAAGATACAAGTACCTTCATGCTTTTTATATCTCAAACACATAGGTACATACATACACACACACGAGCATTAGATACCAGGACGAGTTACTTGACGTATATACGTGGCAAATCCCAAATCACTGACGCAATCTGAAAAAATAATCCATTCCATCCGCACCTTACGACAATATGGGTTTGCTCGAACAACTCAAGATAGCCGTAAGTTTTCCGACAAAACGAGAAAAAATACTTTGATGAACTTTTGAATACGTTTTCCTGTAGTGCAGCTGATAAAATTGATTGAATGATTTGAGCTCTTCTTCATTTCGTATCACAAAAGGGGGTGCTTCCAACATTTTTTCTGCAAAAACCAAAACAATGCTATCGAATGATGACGATGCACCCTGTTATATAGTAGTGGTACCCTGTTGAGATCTGGTGATATGACGTCAATGACGTGTTTTCGCAAACGAATGGCGCTTTTCATCATTTTCTTCCATAAAAGATGTGTCACACTTTTACAGAAACTACGTACACCAATCAAATCAAGATTTCAGTTTGAGCATTGTTATTATTAAAGGATTACAAAGAGGAGCTGAACTGTCATGCGACGTTGCTGTTGCTGTAAAGGGCCGCTTTGGCGCTTATTATTATTGTAACCCAGTTAAAAGACGGAAAAATGAGGATAGAATCACAATACAATATTTTATACAAAAAAATTATACCTAAAACACCTCACAATGTCTCCATCTCGGTTCAACTCAACAGTAATAAAAGTGAATAAAAATGGTATATTATCTTGTATAGATGCTAGAACTGAATGAGTTCACATCTTAAACTTACTTTCGACAGAAGTACATGCATCATTTACACACAATTCATTCGACAGATTGTCTATTATATTGTATAACATTTTTTTCTGTAAGCAACTCAAAAGAAGCCATGTAAAGAAAATTGTGAAGAACGATGAGGGACATGTACCGCAGGGACTGGGGGGATGTCTTGCTCTATTTAATACCAATTCCTTTTCCTTATCCCGTCGCTTGAAATTATGTCCCATTTTTATGGTTTCTTTTCTGGAACTAACCCTTTACTATTTTCTATAAAAATGTTTCCATTTTGCCATATGTTTTTATTCACGCACGTTCACATTCCATCTGCCGAATATAAAAATGTGTGTAGTGTGCACTGCGTTTTTTTCTTCTTATTGCTTCTTTCATCTTACTCTTATTCACCGTATCACCAGTAAATCTCTCCCATAACTCAATAGAGTTATTATTATTATTAATGTTATTATTTTTCTGGCTTTTGTGTGCGTGCTGTTGTTAGTGCAGAAAATCGTTTGCAATCTTTTCTTCTATCAGAACGAGTGGGTGTTTCAGATACATGGCTTAGATTAGTCAAGCTTTTCAATTTCGTTTCAGGTGGAATTTTATCTATTCGATAAGTCTGTGATATTATAAAGGATACATACAAACCTGATTTGCTCTACTTTTCAAGATTGCTTGAAACCAACATTATAGTAACGACCGAAGCTTAATCGCATGATATATAAAATGGTGGTACTGGTACTGCAGGGGGGGGTACAATTACTACGTAGACATGTAAATATGACATTCTTACGAACTGCACACAAGGTTTTACAATATTTTTTTATCGTCTTTTTCGAAAATAGTTTGATTCATTCCAGCGGCAACTGTATAAATTTCTTCCAATGCTACATAGTCATTACGACTGAATTATTTTTCAATGATGACATCACCTTTCCAAAAAGTGTTCTACAATAGCAAAAAGTTCGTGTAGACCATTCGTTTTGATCATAAATGGATGTGATTATGTAGCACCATAACTTTTCATTTCACAATTTTTTTGTAATCATTACTTCGTAAACATTGGCAAAGTAATATTTGCATGCGCAGAACTTTATTTTAAAACGGAAGCATCAAGTGCCTACTTAAATTCCATCTAGATGCCGATGAAGAAATGACTCACTCTGATGAGCGTCTGAGCATATCAGAGGAGTTGTTGTTGCTACAAATGGTGTGTATAAAATACACTTTAATTTTCACTTTTTCCCGTTCATGGTGCATTGGTTTAAACAACATGTATACCTACCATGGACAGAACTCGTTTGACATGTTTAAGCTTTCCAGTCAGTTCTCACAAAGAAGATATATGATGGCTGAATACACGAACTCAAACTGTATTGAATCTTCCTACGGCTTGCGTCACACTCAAAAATAGTACTACTTTATATTGACTGGAAACGAAACCTGCTACGTGTTGTGCATTAAAATACATTTTTCATGGAAAACCAACTTCCACAATGCAGGTCGATGTTGGGGAAATATCAGAAGCCTTTCAAATTTACTTGCTTTACACTTGAATACTTGTCTATACGTACACCCAACCAATTTTTGTATTACTGTTTTCATCAATGAACGTAAGTAGTGCCCTCGTCTCGAAATTGAAGAAGTTTGTATTATCAGTTATCCCCGCAAGACATTCATACAACATCAATCAAAAGTTTTCAAAGTTAATTTCATGATAAAATACATAAAACATGCATCCAGACAAATAGTCGATACTGCTAGGAAATGTTAGTCGAAGTCTACCTATATACACTGCATCAATCATTTTAAATAGGCGAATAAAATTAAGTAGTGGAAATCATTGTAAGTTTATGTACGTACAACATTTAGGTATTAACACTTTCTGTCATCCTAAATAAAGAGTTGAATAGGAAGTACCCAGTAACATAAATTAAAGACTGTAATAAAAACAAGACTATTATATGCATAATACGTACACTGCACCGTCGGTAATACAACTCTTCTTTTTGTATTTTGATCGTATACACACGCTGTTAGACTGTTCAAACTATGTGCACAATATTGTAATCAAGCTTTAAAAGTCGAAAGCGCTCAAACTCTCTTGGCATACCGTCATCATTCAAAGCCCATTAGTATCTAAAAAGCCAGAATCTTCCGTCTTCTTGTCTTTTGTGTCCAATGAGGAAGAAACGTTCACTTTTTCTTGGTGACTGACAATAAGACGACAGCAGCACGACAAAAACGAGAAAAGTAAAAGCACTTCTAGAAGGAAGAACAGAATAGAAGGAGAGAGGGAGAGCGACAATAAATATGGGGGAGACGTTTCGTGTCGTGGTGATCATGAAACTTTTTCTTGCATGCTCAAGTACGCGACTGCATGGAAAACAGATAGTAGAAAGTATAGAGGGATACATTATATTTATAAGTTAGAGACATATATTCACGTTCTGAAACTGTACGTTACATTTTTATAGTCCTACCTTCATTGCAGACATATCTGCTCTACCGCGAGTTCATTTTCCTCTCGTTCTCTATATATACGCGTGTGAGATATCATCATCTGAAATGTGTGTATATATAAATGTACATGTGAAACCGAAATCCTTTTTTGTCCTCATTGAGCACACATGCAGTCATTCAGAGTAAGAAGCTAACGAGATGTGTACGGCAGGAGGGAGGGAGGAAGAGATAGTGTAAGAAGGAGAGCATAACGATGAGTGCACGCTGCATGAGGATACGATTCGATGAGATGAAGAAAAGACCCGACCACGAGACCAGGAAGGAAGGCAGTTAGTTTGGTAATATATTATAGAAAAAAGTGTGAGCGTTCCTTCCCTACTTACTTCTTCTGCTGTTGCAAAGTAAAAGGAAATTCATATATAAACAGAGAGGCACCACCAGTAAACCAAACCAGCAGCGGTGTCTTTAACTTTTTCTTTCCAACAAACTTCATTTTTCTAAAGCGGATGTGTATAAGACGAGTAAACTTCTCGTTTAGCTCTTCGATATAGCGGGTTTTCTTCCTGACAACGACTGACTCGGTGGCGCGGTGTGTGTGTGCTATTAGCTACATGGAGTATGTAGTGTTCAAAAACAACTTCACTTTCTACTTACTAACCGTAAACAACTGTGTGCTGTTTTCAGTGGATGAGAGCGCGTTGTTAGTAGTTATCCTTCCATTTTTGCTATTGCATCATATGGTATGATGACGGTGGTGTTGGTAATAATATACGTCCGCACATACTGTTACCCCCTCTCTTTCTCTCCTCTAACGTTCCCCCCAAAGAATACTTTTCTCTGAAAGTAAATACTAATTCCTTTTCCAACTCTGTCTTGCTTCGTTGAGAGAAAAGAAAAGAGTAGCATTAGTTGTCGCAGTGGTAGCGTTCCAGCTCCCAGCTTTCTTACCCTTTCCCAGACTAACGCGACGCCAAATAGTTTTTACAGGAAACAAAATGCGAAGCCAGGGAACGGGGGAAAAGAATGAGTTAGAAATAATGGATAAATTAATCCAAAGTTTTATCATCATATTCTGCCGTAGGTAGGGACACTTGACGCACACATACATTCATTTTACACGAAATTCACGGAACTTCATGCTTCTGATATTCGCAGAAATGTCTTTGTCGCCGGGAATAATGTCTTGTTCATCGCATGCAAATGGAGGTTATCACGAAGGGACGGACTGTGTACAGTTTCAAGTCTGGAGATTAAGTTCACTGAACAATTTTTTTTTGTGAGGAGAGGGAAGGAAAATTTTCAGTTAAATACGACTCCAGCTGCCATCATGTCACTCATAAAATATGAAATGCTAAAGCATTCTACACGAGAGGGCAAAAATCGTCGGTGAGGTTGTTGGGGATCCAAAAGCCCTGTCGTTGGTGGCATTGCATTATACTCAAAAGTATTGTATGTGACAAGTTTTGTGTAGATGCATTATTCATCCATCTTACATGCTGAAGAAGAGACGTTTGCTTTCTCATGTATTTTATGGCATCATTCACAACTAACTGTATTCTTCACGTTCTGCGACTCCTCCACACTTATCGCATGTATAAACAGACTGCATTATGACTCCCGTTGCTCCTTTTTGCCATCCGAAAATGGAGAGTAATAATTTATATATTCCTAAATGAAATTTTGCGACACAAGTCAAACTGTAGCATAGATGTTTAGTTTATTCTTATTTCATTCACAATTTAATGCAGTGTGCATATGAGAAAACATTTTGTCATACTATTCACTTGCTGGGTGAATTATGGAGGGCGCCTCCAAGAAACACTTGGACTTTCCAGACCGTCATGAAAATATGACTCATAAAATGAGGCAACGGAGTATTTTACCTTAACGTTACTCCACTTCCAGGTACAAGTAGGATCGCTGTACGACTTACAATGCTGTCCCGTTTCTTCCCGTGTGTCTTCTCAGTCAACACTCGGTGGTAATAGTTTCAAATATTAATGATTAATTACATAATATGTGAAATTCGAGATAAAACCTAATACCCTCCTGAAATGTGCTTGCATAATTTCATAGTTTCAACGTAAGTTTGGGATCCCTGGATTTCCTAACCCTTCGGATTTCCACATTTGAACGAGCCAAGTCTTCAATAAATGATAGCTCTTGTAACACAATTTTTCCTTTAAAATTCCATAAAACAAGCAAAGAACTTCGTAGGCATATGTATTTACATGGTTGCGTCTGAGTAGTAATTTATGTATGCGTATTTGAGTTAGGTCGTCGATTAGTTTTTTTGCTTTCTCTTTGCTTTTAAGATGCAGAGGTAAGTTGGTAGGCACAAGAACATATTATATGTTTGCGTCTTATCTTTTGCCATTTCGTTAAATATTTAGACGAAGCTGTGACCCTTAGAGAGTATACAGTGTTGGGCAATTGTGACAAGCCATTTCTACATAATCAAGGTAGCTGGATAACATAATGATATATTTGCATAAACAGGATAATCATACTGAATTATGACAGCACATAAACTAAAATTACCGCCAACAAATACAGAAATTGTTTAAGGCATAGGTTAAAGAAAGGCTTGTTTAAACCAATTCCGTAGTAAAACAAGAAAAGCGACTATTAATATGTCGCTATTCAACAAGCATATTATTAGAAACACTTAATTTTGCAAAAGTTGTATAAAATATAGGTCTGGCCCGTCTAGCAGTTTATACAAACAATACCTAAGTCTAAGTCGTCTGTTAAGACCCGCTATTAAATATGTATGTCATAAATAAAACAGTGAAAGATAAACAGTTATAAAATAAGGTAAGGTTGGGAAAATATATCCCATCGATTTGAACACATAATACGTTCAACATATTAGTACCTCCGTAAACGGACTCGAGCCTGTCTACTTACAACAACAACATATAGTTTCGTTCATTGTCTCCAGACAAAAATAAATCGTCACAGAAAACATTTTGTCAAATAAAACCGGAGAAAGCCCCAACGGACAAGGCGAGCTTACTTTCAAATTCGAAGAAGAAAAGTAAAAGTACGAGTCACACTTTCTCTTTTTTTTTGTATACCTACAGGTATAATCTAATTTGGCGTGATCTAAACTAGAGAACTAGACATGTGTATAATGTAATTATTGCCGATTGAAACTAAGCCCTGTTCCCTACCAGATCCAATAGTATGCCAGACATGCTATCCGCATTTCTCCAACATCAGCAGCATCGTGGGCTTTCGTGTGAGCAAGAAAACAACCTCTCGCTTTCACTAGAGCCTCGGTCTTTCATGTGTATTATGCTGATATTGCTGGCACGCACATCCTCAACAACACACACATTTCTGTCTACTATTTGTTTTCTCAATTCTCAACCTTATCTACCGCTAATGGGGTAGCTTACAAGCACGAAAACAAATAGTGCCGTTTTACCATCAAATTGACAAATCTATTTCTATTGTCCATCGCGTTGATCATATGGTCATACTACATGTGATACAATGAAAGTAATCAAAACCAGGCAGTGCGGTCACTGGTCACAACAGATAACATTAATAATACAGAATATGCAAGCAACTATAAGATTTTGGTCATACGAATTAATTACAGAATATAACAAATTTGTTCAGTCTATATGCATCACAATTTTGTGGCGAACGCCAAGTACACAGCTTCGTTAGAGGACGGGACTACAAACAAATAGACCATGAAAGTTTTATGTCTGTGGTAACATACAACGTGAAATCCTTTGGACACGGACCAGTCGCAAAATTACAGTTAAACAAAAGAAATAGCCCAGTAGAGCCCACAAAGTACTCCCCATCACGATCCTGACTGTGACTACAAAAAACATGAGAGACTAACGTTTACTCCATGCATGCATTCACCGCACACAGTCCTCTAGTAGAAGTGTTCAGTTTATAATGCACTAGGCAAACAATGTTAAATGTAAAATTCATTCAAGCACCCCGCGTACATGTTATGCATGCTACGGCTCCGCCAAACAAACAAAAACATCTGCCTAGCGCCTGACCTCAAAAGTAAGCAATAAAACTCGCGTGAGTGAGAATGTTTAAAGACAGATCATAACCTTAAATTTTCGGTAATGATGATGATGGTGTGTGTCCCTATAATGGAGCCATGAAAACAGGAAGAGAAAAGAGACGAAAAAATACTTTACCGTGATGATACCAAACTTGATGAAGTAGCGAGTAACCTACATATATATAATGCCTTAATGGGGCAAGAGAAAGAAAGGAGCGGAGAGAAAGCTGGACAAAAAAACTATCATTAAAATTCTCCATTTCACTTTTACAAAAAGGATCGAAAATATGGTGCTTACAGAAGGGAAGAAAAACCTTTGCTAAACACGTTACGACGAGTACCCATTACAGTTTCGTCTACATTAAAGTATCTACAAGGCCAGAGAATTCTGTTGCATTTCTAAGCACAAGGCCTTTTTTCTCTCTCACGGCTTTTTTCTAAAATAGTGCAAACACTCACCTAGTATGTAAAGAGTAAAAAGTAGCATTTACTTTTTCGATACCCCTTCTAGTCAAAAGTACCTAGTACTTAAGTTGGGCTGCCCTAGTGTACCACGTCATTTTGTGCTCCAGATCACCCATTAAATCCCTAAACAGACGAAAGCTACTATGAATGACGTAACAGCGCATGGTACTAGACCTTCTTATTCATAAAAAAAACTGACTATGGTCCACATTCTTTCTCCGTGCGGCACAACTATAGTTAAAACGGGCTTTTCATTATTATACTCCTCTGTGCATCATTCTACTTATGCACGAAACTACCTCCGTTTTTCGGGACTACTCATCTTATAGCGAAACGTAGGTCGTAGATGTTACTCACACCATACTCACCGTTGCATACTTTGCTATTCTCTCGTTTGTTAGGACCTCACTTTTCCATGGATGAATTGGTACAGAAAGAAAGTGTAACAAACAAATGCTTTCACCTCTGGGCACGTGAGTTACATAAGGTAGAGAGAGAGAGAGAGAGAGAGAGCGAGCGAGAGAATGTAAGGGAGAAAGGCAGAATGTCTGCCAAAAATATTATTCTCTCTGGATCGAGTACAGTTTCGCTAAACTAGGGAGAGAGAGGGTAGACGAGAAAAAAGGTTTTGATTACGTGGGATATAATTTTTTAAAGAGCCACTACAGCTATCATCACACACCCCAAACCCTTTCGTCGACAAGGTTTGCTACTTAATGGTTTGCTTGCTGCTGACATGTATTTTGGTGTGGCGTAAGTACAATAATACCTAATAAAACAACTTGTGACTGTTTTTTAAGATATGGAATACCTAATATTTATAAACCTGAAAAGCTTCGCTGCAACACAAAAATTAAACCTGGGACAAGCATAACTTCGTTTTAATACATAATCGCGTACATACAACCCCCCACTACACCCTAGCCTGACGATGTCGACCAGGTTTATGAACAAGTTCAGTCAATAGATGTATTTTTGTACCAACCGTCCAGTATAGGCAACCCCAACAGGCCGTAAAACAGTAAGCTCATAATATAGTCATTCAACTAACTGGTGCACTACATGGTATACATCTACGGTTATTTCTTCCTTAAATGTATAATATATTTAGATAGATGGGTAAAACGTTAGTCACCATCATCACTTTGCCGTGAACAGACGGAAATGAGGTCAGTCTATCTTTTTCCTAAAGCTTTTAAAGCACGAGGTTATAAGCTAAACTAGAATCCTTCAGTTGAAGCAAGTAATGTAGGTAGCGCGCATAATAGTACCGTGTTGTTGTCATGAGTAGTTTGCAGTTTGCTGGCAGGTATATGTTCTGTGTGGATGATTGAGGATGATGGTATGAGATGCGAAATAGTAGTGTAACAATGCACATGTATGTGATGTGTGTGCGAAAAAAAACTTCGTCGTTGTGTTTTCTACTCATCATCCTGTACAAACCACAACTTTTGCACATTAACATGAACATCTTATTTCGTAAACACGCATCATCATCATCGCCATGCGATTAGTAGGTAAAATAACTGTAAAATCAGGTAGAATTTTACCTACACATATACTACTACTCCCCTTTACTATTGGCGCTGCGACATACAGCATACACAATACACATATCCTATAACACGTTTAATTAACAAAGTGTCAGTTCTACTACGGCACTTGTATCAGTCAGCTATTCATTCGGAAGAAAAAGCATGACATAAAATGTGCACAGTAAAAACAGATGGTTCTGCAGCTTCTAAAACTCTGCTCACTCTTGTCATCGTCAGCAATAGAACGACAGCTACCAAAAGAAACTACCTGTCATCATAATGATGATGAGCCACGCGTTACTTAGCATTTATTTACCCGTTTACCAAGGGTTGACTATACAACAACACTACTATCGCTGCTGTTGAGTGTATTATCGGTGGTATACATCTGTTTGTGAGATATTAAAAACATCGTTTTATCACCATTTTCAACGAACCCTCCTTTCCTTCCTTTTATTTTGTATCCGTACTAAGATGCACTGTGCAAACGGCTGTATCTGTCACTTCTACCGTTCTATCTTTTTGAAGTAAACTACGCAAAAAATGTACATTTCATCTTTAAATGTGGCTGTTGTGTGCAAGCTCCCCTTTTCATTTTCATGCTTATTTCAGTGAAACAGCAGCAGGATTTATTTTAAAACCATAACGTCTAATTAAGGTGCTATTACGTAATCTCAACGTTGCATAGACACAAAAATTGCATGCACTCGACGCTAAATCCGTTTCCTAGGTAATCAGACCATCAATACGCCTTTTAACCGCTGCGTAACAAGATGGTCGTCATAACAATGGAAATCCTATTATTATTATTTTTTGTGATGCAAGATAAACCGTTTGGTTTGGGCTGTTGTAGACAGCTTACAAGAGAAATGGTCCAATCCAATCTGACAAAAAAAATCTTAAACACAGTTTGCATTTGCATTGGTACTCTCATTTTTATTTATGGCTATTTTAAACTGCTTCATTTTTTACATCCACCACAAATACAGTTTTCATTTTACTATTTACCGCAAACATGTATTTTTTTTATTTAAAATTCTGAAAGCATTCCGCTTCCCATATTTTTCTTCACGTGTAAAACTTATGAGTCTGTGGTAGATATGATGTATGTACTTTGCTTTATACCAAAAAGGAAAATTATTGTGCTGAAAGTATAGTAATTAGTTCTGCTATGAGGGCTCATCCCCTCTCCTCCAACGTTTCAAGCTTAAAATTTAAGATGAATAGCTGTTTTGGCGTAAAAAGGGAAAGTTTTTGCTTCTGTTTTGTTTCATAACAGTGTAGGCTGCTTCAGTCATGTTGATTGATGCAACAGTAAGAGAACTTGTAAATATAAACAAGGGAATCAATAAACAAAAAAATGAAATGTAATACAGATACAATCTAGCAATCCGCAAAAAAGCGAAAGGTTCATGTAGTGAAAAAATTGTATATACATGTATTATTACTTATAACGTATTATGTTTTATTTTTACCCCACCGTATTAAAACCCTGATAAGATATGCATAATAGTAGAAGATGCGGGAAAGGGAAAATAAACTTGCCATCAATCACTTAATTTGCAACTATGCTGGGGCCAAAACTATTTTTGACTGGAATTAGAACGCGTGGTTTGACAAGTACGTACATGACTTTGACTTTTGCTAGTGACATGCATAATTTATACACATTATTTCCCGATTGTGCCAGTTTCATGGCTTATTATTATCCAGGGAGACACGTGGAGGATACGACACAAAATGGACATAAATTCGATAGTGGGAGATAATTAAAATATTAATTTATGCAGACACGACACATAATGAGCATTGCTTCGGTATGGCGTTTTATAACAAAGAATTGCATTTTTCTTCCTTCCTGACTACACTACCTTTATTTAGAACACTTAACACTCAATAAAATGTTGTAGCTGCACATTTTGTCTCGGAATAGTATTCTACGGAAGGGTACATTATGCAAAATTGTACACAATAGCACACAAGAGTCCACAATGCTACACTCCGTTAAATGTAAACACGTATTTTTTGGAAACAACCATGGTTTTGTGTGTACACATTTCTCCGCACTCAGCACTAACATAAATGCGGATATTGAGGTACCCTCATCACTACCTTCACTCACCATATATACCGACTACCCAAGTTACACCTACTTACACCTTCCTCCGTCCATTTTTTCTACCGACCAACCACTTGCCGTTTCCACAGGCTTTAACTCACACGAAATTAAAAATTGATCCATTGCCACCGCTAACCAAAAGCGAAACGCTATTCACAAAGTAGTTGCTTTGGTTAGTCACGTCATTCTGTTGTTGGGAACGTCGTTATCATTTGAATGAATTACCCAAAGTATTATTATATTCATTTGCGGTCATCGACTCTTTTCAGCTCACCATCATCGTTCTTATTATGTTTCCTACTTACTATATATGAATTCACCCACCCTTTTGCAACTTTTTCAGTATTCCGGCTAAACTACGGCAGACTCTCATTACTTTTCTCTGAGTGTTTTAAGGTACACAGGTGAACAGTGTGCTTCCAAGTAGTGAGTAAAATACAAAAAAGTAGCACATGGAGTACAAAAATTCACGAAAAAGTCGAGCAGAAGGGAGGGTACACATGAACGACGTAAAGTTGGCTAACGATATGATTTGGCTAATTATATATGCTTGTTGAGGATGTTGCTGAACTTGCTCTCTTCATTCATTGTCCAAAATGTCCATTATTTTTGGATTTTTTTGTTTATAGTTGTTGTTCTACTACTACCTGTTTTTGCTCGTTTCCTGTTATGCCATGAAGCCAAATTTTAATGCATTGTGGTTGGCGGTGCCATTTCGTGGGCTACTTGACAAGATGGAAAAGTTCAAAAGTACGTTTCTGTTGGTGAATAAAAGCCAGCAAAGCTTATAATGTAGGACCAGCGTCCTGCAGTATAAGAAATTTAGTAAGGACAACTCAAGAAATCTTATAATCG
>JAHZNE010004745.1:0-10856 GCA_027744055.1 Callyntrura sp. NNG-2020 | reverse complement strand
CTGAACAGCAAGAACGAACATTTTGAAACGTTCCATGTTGCAGTGAGTAGTCACCTCTTTCAGAAACATTTAGAATTGAGGTTAAAATACACTTTTAGTCCGAATTTTGCAAAATATTTTCTTTTCAAACAATTTGCAACAGTCTTTGTCTAAAGTTGAAGGACACTTACCGTAAATTCCCAAATGTATATCCGACATTTATTAGCCATTTTGCCGCTGCCAAGCCACCGCACCACACAGCACAAATGTTACTAGAATATTGATCGCAATAAATTCCAATTTTCTCTGACCATACTTGGTTTATATTTTAAGCAAACAGCTTTTAGGAAAAGCAGGGCAATTTTTGTACAGATCATAAAACTAGTCATTAGAGTCGTCTCCTCCTTTTCATATTATAATTTTTTTTAAATTTGAATGTTTGGCGACAAATTTCTGTCTGTATCACTGATGTATCAGTGACTGCAGAAGTGCACTTTTGCTATATTAGGATCCATGATTCAGGATTTGTAAGGGGTTTCTTACTTAAATTTGAAAATTGTATTAACATTTCAGCAAATGTAAGGTTATTGAATCTTGTATCATGAATTCGCATGTTTGTATGTATTCATTTTTTGCGTATAGCGCATTTCGTATATTCAATCAAGTCTACCTGTTTTAATAAAGAAAACCTTACTGGCTCTCCGTAAGTACATATCATGGCTACAATTTATATTCATCAAGACTTTATTTAACAGAAGTTTCAAATCGACAAACTCTGTTTGAATATCGTCAAATACTAATGTGTCAAAATTAAATCTTTAACGTAGATAAAATCAAAAAGTTTATGACAGTGCGTACGAAAGGGTTTAAGATTTTTCTTAAATTTTTAATTTGGCCTATCGTTTTAGCGTCGGTCAAATCTTGTTGGTGCTTTTTCAAAGTTCTCCAATTATGAGGAGGACGTATTAGGGGATTGATTGAAAGAGAAAGTTTGGAACAAATTGCTGGTAAGCACACGGTCAAAACGAACATGGAGAACCACAAATGACGTGGATATTTCATGTTGACTGGGAACGTGTAATGTCTGTTAATATCATTTTTTTAAGAGAGCTGATTTTCTTGGAGATTTTCTTATTCTGAAATTAGGAAACTATTTACTTGATAAGATTAGGATTGCGAAGTATAATTATACTCAATCGTTTTGGTTAATGTGAATAATGGACATGATCATTACTTACAAGGAAAGTCTTCAGTTCGCTTACGTTATTGCTTGGGTTCTTGGGGTTATAGGGTATCATTCCCAACCTTTAATACAATAAATGGCCCCTCCCCCTTTACATCCGTTATTATTAATTCTCTAAGCCCTTAGGGATGCATGTCCCCCTATGTCGCCCGGATTATTCAGCCTAGACCTGACTCCATGCAGCATTTATATGAAAATGCATTTCATGTACACTATATGTCATGACACCAAATACCTAAATGTACATGCATGTAGGTAAACTTCAACGTCGAAAAGAATATTTTAAATATTTCATGGTATATATCTTTGCATGAACAATCTGCGTTTCTCATGTAGCTTCATTCGTCTTTCTTTTTTGTTTCCTTTTTTACATAAACTAATACTGTGTAAAAGTATTGCAAAGTGGGGTTTTTTTTTGTAAGTTCATATTACCGAGTTAGCAACTGTGAATGTAATTATCCTAAAACATTTTCAATATGGAAGAAAATAACAACGAAGTGACGCTTTTTCCATAAATACGGAGAACAACGAACGACAAGTAATTGACGTGGACATTGAGTTTGCTTTAGCAGCAAAACAACGAAAGATGGAGGAAATTGAGACACAGCCGATCCAACATTTTAATGGATTGAAGTCGGAAACTTACGATGTCAAAAGGCTCCCAGTAGTGCGACAATGGAAATGCATCTATTGCAAGTATGATTTTGGGCTTAGGATGTGATAAGGACGACATAAAAGTATTTAATCCTGTATCCCGTAGGATCATGCAGATCAATACACATTGCTATAAAAACGTAAATATGTTTTAAATCAAGTTCCATTTACATTCATGTACATGACTACGTGACATGACATGCCGTAAAGTCTACACCCTTAGTTATATGCCATGCCATGGAAAAGGAAAAGTCTACATGACATGCCATGTGATTTTGTGCCATGAAATGCCATGGAGTCAGGTTTAGATGATATTGTTACTCCCGTAACAATGTATAAACCAAAAGATGAAATACTTTTACCTTTTTTCAAATAAAGTAAAAGGTTGTCCTTCAAACTCGCAAACGGTTTAGTATAGCCCAAACGAGATTTGATTTTTGATATTGGAATTTTTAAACTGTGATAAAAGAGGATTTTGAAGAAAGCTGCCAATGGAATACTGATAGGCTCGTTGATCGAACAATTTGGTTCTATCACCCGAGATCGAGATCATCATATATAGGCATATCTTTGACATCTGGAGAAGCAGCTTCGAATGATGAATGATGGAACCATGGAATACAGTATTTTATAGGAAATTGTAAAAACGAACGACAACAGCAACGGATCCCGGTATTCACATGTGGCTAGGCCAATTGCATATGTAGAATTGGAGAAATGGTAGTCCGAGGTAAAGAAGGAGGAATGTTGAGAAATAAGAAGGATGACATGAATTGAAAAATTGTTTATTTATTATTTATGAAGTCACATGGGTTGGGGATTCCCTCGATTAACGGGCGATTTTTGAATTACAATCTTATCCGCTCTCAGTAAAATAGAAAATTGGTGCTAGCGGATACGAATTAACTTGGGAATAAAAGTCAACACATTTTAACTCAAACTGTGCTGCAACTCTGATTTCATTTCTGAATTTGAGACGTAAATGCAATTTGAAAGTAAATTTCACTTGACTGTGAGCAATTTTTAGTACAACCGACGTTGTTGAAATTATCATTTTTGTCGTGTCGTAGTAATTAAAACTTATATCGACCAATAAATAAATTTTCTGGGAAGTCGAATCCAAGGATTACATTTTCGTAATTAACGTAGTTTCAACTAATTAAAATGTTGCGTTGATAGAATCATTATTAATTTTTAACGTGCTTCTAACAACGACATTATCCGGAAATAAAATTATTAAAACAAATTTAATATTCGAAATGGACTAATTGTTAAATCAGGTAGTCTGTAGCTTGCAACTAGTACATGCAGAAAGTTTTACTGTATTACTGAATACCGATGTTACTATGAGACTGGATAAACGGACAATTACAAAAATAAATACTGATTTGATGCACGGCATGGAATTGAATCAACTCAATCAATATGTAAGTGGGTAGGTAATAAGAGGTATAGTACTTACTGAGAGTTCCATCTAAAGTCTCGCAAGTTACATTCAAAGCGTATAAACTGTTTTGCCATTGTTTCATAATATTTTTAGTCACAGAGCCTTCGTGTGCACTTGTGCAAATCAAATTGGCGTATTCACAGAAAGGAGTGGGTCACAAATAATGGCTGCTGTGAGAAAAAACCAAGCTGAATGAACTGAAACATTATGTAACTGAAGTGTTGGTATATTATGATGGTAGATTCTTTATTACCAATAAATTATCCAACATTTAATCGATTGTATTGATTAGATGTTAAGCTAGGAAAGAATACTTACAAACAAGAGAAATCATGATACAAGCTTCAATAACTCTACATATGCTGAAATGCTAATACAATTTTCAAATTAAGGTAAGAAACCTCTTACATACAAATCCTGGATCATGGATCCCATCCTAATATAGCAAAAGTTGACTTCTGCATACAAAATCCATTATGTCACTATTGACAAAATGTTTACTTGCATACATGGTGCGAACATGGTTCATTAGTACAGGGTGTGAAAATATAAATGAAAATTAATTTTAAAAAATAATTTTGTCGGGGAACGAACAACGGCTCAGCGCTTATCTGCTAATCCGGTTATTTGTTTAGGATACGTAAGTCGACAATTGAATATGTTGTATCTAAAGGACATTTTGAGTCTCCTTGATAAAAATATGTTGACTTCGATATCCCAAGTGATATCAAAGGTCCCAGGTAGTAATTTTCCATTTAAGTGAATTCTGATAGAATTTTAATTCAAAAGATCGGGGGAGCATAACCATGTGACTTCCTAAGCCGTAATAATTTTTCAATTTATTTCACCCTCAACGTTCCTTCTTTTCTACCTCGGGCTACCACTTCTCTAATGCCACATACCTAAGTACCACCAGCCGCTTGAGAGTACCGTGGTTGTTGTCGTTCGTTCTTACAAAAGCAAGTTTCTTACAAAATGCTGTATTGAATTTGAATGGCACCATCATAAAAAGCTATTCCGGATGTCAACTTATGTCTATATATGATGATCTCGGGTAATATAACCAGATTGTTCGATCGGGGAACCTATCAGTATTCCAGGATCATCTTTCTTGAGTACATACACTCTTCTTGTCGCTGATACCTGCTTCAAAACTCGAAAAGAATCCCGTTTGGGCTATACTAAACTGTCGGAGAGTTAAAAGGTGCTCTTCTATCGGATTTGGAAAAGGTAAAAGTGATAAGACAACACCAACAGCAAATAACAATGTGTAACAAAAAGATTAATTGTGTTTTTCTAATGCTTTAGAAGGATTTTGAAATACTGCGGTCACCAATGAAGACCATGGATGAACTATTGGTATTTGTGACACTGTTTGCATTTGTCTTTGCAGCCATATTCCTGGTATTGTTTTACTGCTTTTCCTTAGGCCGTTGCGGAATCAATCTGACTGAACATCCATCGTCATCGAGAAAAAATCAGGTAGTGTAGACACAATTGAACATCTATCTCGGGTGTTTTAACGAACTGTTTGATCGGAGAACCTATAAGTGTTCCAGTGGTAGCTTTCTTGAGTATAAAAAATAAAAAGTATTTCACCTCATTGTTACACTTTGTTATTGGAGTTGTAGTGAGTATCCCTAGAAACAACGGTTGACAAAACTCATTAATACGGACGGGTATATTTATTGTAATTGTTTTAATGTTTCAGAAGTTTTTTGAAATAAAACTGTCCCTCATGACGACCTTGGACAAACCCACGATAATTGCGGTTACATTTGGAACTTTCGTAACAGTCATATTCCTGTTATTGTTATTGAGTTTTTGTAGCAGCTGTATTCCTGGCACTGTTTTTCTCGATATTGTGTGTTCCTGCTTCTTCCCTGGCCGTTGTGCAATCAATGTTGTGACTGACTCACCGTCGTCATTGGGAAGTCATCAGGGGTCGATATACTTGACCACTTTTGACAATGAGAGGTCCGCTACATCTTGCACTGCACAGAAATAACGAACATTTGGAAACGTTCCATGTTGTAGTCACCTCTTTCAAAAGAATTTAAAATTGAGGTGAAAATACACTTTTATTCCGTTTTTTTGCTAACTATTTTCTTCTCAAACAATTTGCAATGTAGTCATTAGAGTCGTCTCCTCCTTTTCATAATAGAGATTCTCTAAAATTTGACTGTTGGGGTGACAAATTTCTGTCTGTAATCAAGTCTACCTGCTTTAATAAAAAAAACTTAAGTGGCTTTAACATTAATAATAATTAATTTTATTACTACAATTATAATATTATAATAGTAGTATGAATTGACGTAAGTGGATATAATGGCTACAAGTTGTATTCATCAAGACTTTATTTAATGTCGTGTCACACTTAAACCTCTGACATACATCGAGTCGAAAAGTTTATATTTCCTATGAAATATGGGTGCTATGATATCTTATGTAACGTACCTGAAAGTACAGACAAAATAAGTGACAACTATCAACACATCCACTAATCATCTACCCGTTGTCTGTGCACCAGTATATTACCATATTCTGGTGAAACTAATTCATATCTATAAACTGCTACGATGGCATTCTAAGTTTATACAAAGATATTTCATAATGCGTAAAGCTTATGCTACGTTTATGAAAATATATATTTCCAATTCCTGCACCAATCAATCCCAGATTAAGCGTCCATGTCGTACGATGTCCATGAATGCAAATTAATTAATTAAGCATTATATCGGATTTTAAATCACAAAAAAACAAAGTGCTACAAAAACTACAACAATAGTATTAGAAAAATTGAAGTTTGTATTTGAAGTAACCCAGTATATGACAGCATACATAATATCACCGCCAATCAAACAACAAGTAGTTTTATGTATCGTTTTGACGATAGTATAGTAAATTAAATATAACACGACTATATAGTACATTTGTAGTGCATTTTAATGTAAGAAAATACATATTTAAGCTGCATGTTTGTGTGAACCTCTTTTAGAACTTTGCAAGATGTTTTACTTTAGCTCCTTATGTACTTCAAGTTAACAACCACAAGTGCAACGATCATTAGTTTTTATCAGAAAACTATTTCATTGCGCGATCCAATAAATGCATACTATTATGTTAGAACTTAATTTTGCACACTACATTTACGACAAAGTCTATGTGTACAACACATTACAATAAACAATAGAAACTGGGCAGTACTACGCGCTGCATGAATAAGAAATTGCCAAATGTATACCCGACCCTCGGCAGCCATTACCGCCGTTGCTAATACCAAACCACCGCACCAGAGCACAAATACTACTAAAATATTCCCCGACATTGTTGGTGGTATCGGAGGGATACTTTGAAAGTTCCCAGTAGCAAAACTCTCCCTGATATACTTGGGAAACCAATCAACGATTCCCGCTTCCTGCAAGTACCACACACGACGGAGCAACTTTAAGTTCAATGGTCCTGCCATCTTAATGCCCAGCCCTCTCGCATAATACTCTTCTTTGCCAACATTAAGCATTAAAGTCGAATTTTTCCTGAAAATATTTCGTTTGTATTTCATGCAAACCGCTTCTGGGCAAACCAGCGCAACTTTTGTACAGGTCATAAGAGTAGACGTTAGGGCCATCTCCTCCCTATCGTAATATAAATATTCTAAAGCGTGTTCCATCTTTGGTGACAGCAACACCTTGTCTGTAACCATACCCGCGTGTTTCAATAAAAGAAGTGCCCTTACGGGTTCCACAAAAAGATCTTTTGAAACTGCATGAAGTTGAACTTTTTGATACAGCATCACGTTACTTTCACGAATCCGATATTTGTCGTCATCAATGTCGAAGCTAATAAACACTTCCGCAATATTTTGAATGTGACGGCCAATTCTCACGCCATTGGACAATGCGTTGGATATTTCAGAGTCTAGATTATTGTAAGATAACTGAGGCAAATTTACGTAGACTGCTTTCCCAGATCTGCCATAAATAATAAAGTCGTCCGCCACGAGTTGCTGAAAAGTGTCGTACATCACGGGTTGCCGAGGTTGCACCACATTGAGNAATTCCCACTAAAGATACCGTCGCCGTCATCCACTTGAAGGCGGTCACTTTAATCAACGGGTCGGGGAAGGGGTTGCCCTGTTCCAAAATCACTTTTACCATGAATACAACTGGGTCAATCTTTCTAGACTTGTCGTGTTTCACAAAATAGCGCCACATGAATGTCGTTACCAGACACACCATCACAAACGTAGCTCCACAAACTACCCAAACGTACCCGTCAAAGACGTTCCAAAATTCGTAAAATGGTAACGACTTCACCCCGCGTTGTCCACAACTCAACAGCCGCAAGGACAATTGGGATATATTCATTTGGAGTGGGTACAACGCCAGGGATTGTTGCTGAGAATGGAAAACTATTTCCCATTTGAGCTCTTCCTCCCTAACCCAATACTCTGGTCGTCTTTTCGTTCCATCACAAAGGGTTATTTCTCGGTCACCAGCAACAAAGTAGGAGAAATTCCGGAGTATCGTCATTAGTATGTAGGCATTCGCTTCATTTAAAAGCTTCGCCGGGTCCTTTATTTCCAGAGAGACTGGAACGAACCCTTTTCTTGCCGTCCAGTACAAGTTCTTGCAGGAGCGCACCCGACCATAAAAATTTTCCTTATTACTGCTGCTTCTTATGGAAATGTGTTGCCATTGTTGATCTAATGAGGTGGAGACCTTCACAAGCCAAGAAATATCTGCCTTTGTCCAAGTAGATACAGCGATACTCAACATGTCAACAAGTTTCTTGGTCTTCAATATCAAAAGACGAGTAATTTCAAATGTCGCACGACTTTCCCTGAATCCCTTAGTAACTATGGCTAAGTAGCGCGCGTGTAAATGTAAGGTAGGAAAGAAATCTTCATCAATACGACTATCAATATTGGACTTCATCATAAGTGCTAACGGTTCTGTAGGAAACTTGGAAATGGATAAGTCCCTTAGTACCAGGATATTAAATTGGGGCACCAACGGAGGTCGCCAATGCGCATAACTGTCTATTTTGCCATAATGGAAAATTCGGGGATACCTGGGCAGTCCCCCGTACGTGGATCCTACAGGTAATAGTAGGTCTACTTGAAGTTGACAGTTGAAAGGCTTTGCTTTCACGAAATATTGGGATTGGATTATTTGGACGCAGTAGTCAAAGGAATATGTGGGGTAGTGAAGTCGCATCGGACTGGAGATGGAGGACAAAGGACAGGCATATTGACTCCCGTCATCGCCTATTATTGTGGTATTTAAGGCCGCTTTTATAGTCCACAGCATTAACTGGTCGGTTTCCTGAGATTCTGTCCTAATTGTAGATAAAGTGGCTAATATTGGTTGGCGTATGATGAGGGGGAAATCTGAATGTAGGGTGTCCACGCCAGCAAAATTTTGAAGTACTACAAGACAGTGGGCGTGTACGAAAGGGTTTAAGATTTTTCGTAAATTTTCAATTCGGTCTATCGTTTTAGCGTCCGTCAAATCTTGATGGTACTCTTTCAAAGTTTTCCAGTTATGAGGAGGACGTATTAGGGGATTGATTGAAAGGGAAAGTTTGAAACAAACTGCTGATGCTGGTAAGCACACGGCTAAAAAGCACATGGAGAGCCACAAATGACTAGGATATATCATGTTGACGGGGAACGTGTAATGTCTGTTAGTATCATTTTTTTTGAAGAGGGCTGATTTTCTTGAAGAAATTATTCTGAAACTAGAAAAACTATTTGCTTAATAAGATTAGGAGTGCGAAGTATAGTAATACTCAATAATTTCGGTCAATGTGAATAATGGACATGATCATTACTTACAAGGAATGTCTTCTGCTCACCTACGTTATTGTTTGGGTTCGTGGGGTTATAGGGTATCATTCCCAACCTGTAACAAATGACCCCTCCCCCTCAACATCCGTTATTATCAGTTATTAATTCTCTAAACCCCTAGGGATGCTTGTCTCCCCGTCAACCGGTTCCTACAATTATAGTTTCATTTGCTGATGCGTCGCAAAGACGATAGGTACTCCTTGTTAGTTTAGTCGTTTAAATGTATTTTTAATTTATATGAACAATCGATATAATTAAATGAAAATCGTGATCATACAACTTTCAAGGGCAACTATAGTATTGTGTGACTATGAACACATATAATCCTGTTTACAACACAATCACCTAAATGAAAAACATTTTACATGTGGATGATATTATAATTATCTTTAATGGATAATGGAAATAATTTGTACTCCAGTTGGAAACATTTGACAATTACTACCCATCTTTGAATTTGTATTGTATAGATAAAACAATTATATTTTTAACAAACCTATCATCGAATCCTGCTCATCATGCCAGTAAACGTGGTACCCTACAAAAGCACTCACTCATAATTAAATCCGTATATACACGTGTTTTCAATCCACGCTTCCTTCCATTCAATTAAGAGATTCACATGACTTTTAATTTACACGTGGTTATGAATAAGTTGAAAATATGCTTAAAATTGGTTTTAACTAAAATACTCGTGTTCATACTACATATTTTTTAATATTCAAAATAGTTTCAGAGATGTGTTTTAAAACATTCTGTTTTTAAAATCTTAAAAGAAATGAGTTCCAAAATATAAAAAATGTATAGCCCTTTTTTAAATTAACGTAACCACTTTGTTCACTTATATTAACTACGGAATGTGAAAGCATTTTAATGACGAAAGTACTTTAAGTAATTGGTATGTCCTCTTTTAATCACAATAACTTTCGATGGAGCCTATACATGTCGCCAACATTTTTAATAACTGGAACACTCCAGAGATTATACTTGACAAAGTTTAGTCCCGTCCTATTTAATTAATTAATTAATTAATTAAGAAATAAAAAAATCCGAATTTTGCACAATTATGTATTGATACACATAGACGAAAATGATTACAGATTAAGGAAAATTACTTACGCAGGATACATAATTTTTTGCAAGCCTTAGCGTAAAGACAATTTAAATGATCATTCCAATTACATTTATTGTTGATTAATATACCAAGCAGTTTACATACCATACCAATAACATTGTAACCACTATATTTTCCTTCCTTTAAATTGTCAATGATAACTGAAAATAGTGCTTTTTGGGATACAGGTTTTTATTAACTTTTTGTGCTTTCAGAAAAGCATTTTTAAGGCTGTAGTAAACCATAGTTTATCATTAGAAAATTCATTTTTTCCTTCTCAGGGAAAGATACTCGAAAAACATTTTCAAAAACGAAACTCCGAATGTACCCAACTTTAAAATCAATTGAGTCTGATTCATAGAAAGGCCTCCAATTAGTCTTATGCAATTGTGACTGATGCAAAGTCATGCAAATTGTCCTTTGTATAGTCTCTGTACATAGTAATATGCTTATTTTCCGTTATCTTAAATATTTTTGTTTGTTTTGGCATATCAATTTTAACATGGCAGTAGGTATTTAGTTTGACCGGCTGTACACAGATAGGCAAGTTGTACTACTCACCTAAATT
>JAHZNE010004743.1:0-14967 GCA_027744055.1 Callyntrura sp. NNG-2020 | reverse complement strand
GGGGTTGACCAAAATTGTTCGTGTTTACAATTTTTTAAAGCCATAGACCAAACTAACTGTTTGTCGAAAACTCGAATTCGAACGGAGTTAACGTGTTGACGCAGTGAATGAAACAATATGATGACCTTTGGTGACCTCTGGAGGTCACACGGGTCACTCAATCAAAATCAAACTTTGTGAAACGTTATAGTATCACCTTAGGTATCTGTGTACCAAATTGGACGTGTTTTAAACTTTTACCCCTTGATTTCCAAGGGGTAAAAGTTCCTTTCCTTGGGGGGTTGAACAAAATTGCCCATCTTCGAACGTGTCCGAGATATGGACCAGTACTCTCGATTGGCGAAAACAGTTTTTTGAAATTCATTGTCGTTTTCGAGTTATCGTGATGACGAACGGCCGGACGGGGTTAACATACACACACAACAAAAATAGAAAGATACATTACAGTGTATCTTAATAATTATTGCTATCAATGTACTCCTTCTATTCAACGCGTATAATCTAATGTCGAAACACGCAAAGGTGTGTACGCTTACGGTTTATTCGTGTAACAGGAAAAGTGTTGACGTGGAAAGTGACGGCTTCAATCTCGGTTTTGCTGAGCTTACGTCTTCGTGTGTCATGTTGTAGTTCGTTGCTACTACTGTACGACAACAGTGAAAACAATGTGCCAGCTAGCAACCCATATTTATTGAATTTCGAGTTATATCATGAGAGATGATTCATCACTAAAAATGCAAGTCCACTTGTTGTTGTGAGTTGTGAGTAGAAAACCAAACTCCACACTTAATGCAGTATCGCTAGAAGTTAAGCCAGCTACGCATGGCTCTATTCAATTTAAGTGTTACGCAAAGTATCATCCTCAACATGCTAGTTTCATATACTATTTCCTAGACTTGCAATGTTCCTTACTTACAATTTTAATTTTACCTATGTAGTCCCTCAACGCAATCGTCTACTCAACCAATGTCCCCTGACATGGTATTTATTCTCTGCTAATTTAAATGTATTCTGTATTCTTCTGAATGTAGCCTAATAATAACTACAATATAATAAACTTTTAGTAAAGCTGCAGAAGTGGCCTTACCGTCTCCCCGGGGGTGAAGGGGTTAACCAATTTGGGTTAAACTTGGCACAATTACTGATTTCCTTATTATATATCTATGTTCTAAATTTAAGCCAATTTGGTGGACTTCCAAAAATATGTCCTATTTTTACCGCTTGGGAACACTGCAGTGTTGATATTTACTTCACTATTAAAGGCCTTATCATTTCAAACACAGTGGCAAAAACCACACTTCAATAACACTAAACGTCCTTTAGCCAGAAGCAAAACACTTCTGATACATACGCTCCCCCTGTGGACCGAAGGGGTCAACCATAACGGTGTCAAACTTGGCACAATTGCTTTTTTGCCTAACATCTAAGAATATTCTAAGTTTGAGCCAATTTGGTCAACTTTTGAACTTTTACCCCTTCCGCTACCTCCCTGGGGTATGACCCCGAAAGCCCATCTTCGAACTTAACCGAGATGTTTACCATACCTATTGGTTGGTGGAAACCGATTCCCAAAATTCGAAGTAGTTTTTGAGTTATCGGGATGACTAGGCTTTAGAATTATATACAGCAAAAATAACAAAATATGCAGCTAAATATGCAGTTAAAAACAGCTTGTATGCAACAAATTACACAATTTTATTAACTTAAGTAAATGATATTTGCTAAAAAAATATTAAAAATTAATCAGATATAAAATTTACTCATTTACACGGCAATTCATGTCATACTGACAAATAAGAAACATTTCTAAGTTCTGTATGATGAACTGTCTTCTATTATCCAAAAGTATCAATTTCTTCATCCTAAAACTACATTCCTGCTCAAATGAAGTAATGAGGCAGTATTTCAATGCTAAAATTACGAGAGGTGCTTGATATAATCCGTGTGTTCCATTCAGAACATCATTTACAGCAAAACTACTCTTAATGTCCAGATTTCTTTCTAAAACAGCCGTGAATTAGTAGTGTTTTTAAATTAACTACCCTATTGCAAAGTAGGGTCGAGTTTATCATATCTACAACATCGGTTAGCAGCAAGTTTCTGGATTTGAACTTTCGTGTAAAAAATGTGTAGTTCGAGCAAGCATCAATAAATTATTCTCAAAATAGATCCTAGACAAAAAAATTATGCATAGAAATTCTACCGCCAAGTACACTATATCGTTAATACTAGCTCCGGCAGTAACTGCAATCCAGATTAAATCGTGCTTTATTTTCGGATACAAAGATGTTTTGTAAACACTGCCTTGATGGAACGACACAATTTTGCTTACAGTGCTATATTTACTTCTGTGAGGTACCCTATTGTTGGAACGGTAACCGTTATTGTCATTCTAGCTATCAAGAAAATACAATAGTAATGTAAATGTCTCATGTACACATGAGGTGCTTCCATGCACTCATGGTATAAAATATATTACTGTGAAACAGTATGATGAATACTAAATCTAGGTCAGTCACTCTTAGTATATAAGGAGCCCGATTCTAAGTCCCCAGCTCAGTTTGTGTTGAATCGCTGACTGACTCGTAAGACAGTTGTTTGTCTTTCTATAGACTGTTGTACCACTCTCTGAAGCTGATGCTTCATACCTTAGATTCACGGCGTTGTGAATCCTTGCCTATTGTGAGTTAGTCAAGTTCAAGACGTGAAGTCTATTCCCATTCCTATTCCCTCCTATCCGCGGGCAATAATATAATTAATAAGATCCTTAACTATGTCTCGCATGGCGAGAATCGCTATGTACATACATGTTTGTATATAAATAATATTTACTTCAGAATAAATGCTAGAATCAATGCAATACAAGTTAACGGCACGAAGCGAACCGACTCCCTTTATACTTCTTATCATTACTTATGTGCATTTTAGTGATTGCTCCTCCAACAGCCATTAAACCCTCACACTTCTAACAGCTTCAGTTCCACGTTTCAAAGCAGGGCTTACGTATATACATACATATTATCTGAAGTAAACTGAAATAATTTGTCCCTCTTTTAATCATATATGAAGCTGCATTCGACAGAATCACCAAAAAAGTTTACTTGTTTTTTATCCCTCTGGCAAAAAACAGACATCTTGGGATTTTTGCCGAAAAGGTTCGTTTTTAATGAATTATTATTAAAATCGAGAGAAAAATAAAAAAGCGCTTATGCAAAACATGCAACAACAACATAGCCTCAGAATATTTTGTTTTGAACGGTTTGAAATTCTCACTTCATTCTGGCAAACCATTACAATATGCATTTGCATAAAATTCTAAAGCGTAGTGATGACGAAAAACGCGGTAGAAAACTAAATGTCCTTACAGGTAAGGCCAAATATTGTAGTAAGCATTTATTCATTTGCGTTGAGTGGTGTACACAATGTTGAAGCAGGCGATAGCAGAGCAGGGATAAAACATTGCTGAACCGGTGACTTTTTCACTAAAGCAATACTACATTACTATTTACATATCAATTATATACATCATTTTAATGTAATAATACTCTACACTGCAGCATATGAACGGACTTGTTTTTGATTTGATTACGTGTGAAAGCACGCCAGTATTACTCACTTGCTATAATCTACAGTCATGGGATAAAATATGAATTGTGTTCTGGAATTTGAATTGTCTACAGGCACAGTACTTCCCGGAATTTGGACATTGTTTCTGGAGTCAGTAGTGGGTTAAATGCCTCTTGCTAGCCTTGTGCGGGTTCCATGTTAGATGAAGGAACAAAACACGCAAAAATCGCATAAGAAATAAGTTGAAGTAGATAGAGATTCGGGTCGTTTGAGCCAGTTAATTCATATTGTACTGATTCTTACATTTGTTATAATGTAAACATCGCCTTTTTACAGTCATGTATTTACAGGGAGGTTTTCTCTCATGCGAGACATAAGTTAGGTTACTTAAATCTATACCGATCTATTAAGCCCGGAATCGGAAGGATAAGGAATTGGGAATAGGCTTCACGCCTTAACTTAACTGAGTCAAAATAGTAAAGGACACAAATAACAATGTGTCTAGGTTGGGAAGCTTCACGCATCTGAAGGCTGGGATTCTCAACCAGGAGTCGGACATTCACAGTCCACGAGTTTCAGTCGATTGTATAGCAAGACTGAGCTGCCGTATTTAGGCAGTGGGCTCTTTTTATACCTTCAGTTGGTAATCTAGATCTACAACGTGCTATACTGTTTCACAGTAATGTTCACGCTTATTCTTTTCTTTTGCTCATTACTAATTTCCATGTAAGTATGGTTCTACACACATTTGTGTAGTGTACTGATAATTATAATATGTTTTGGATTTGGTTACAGTTCAGTCAAGAAACTGTACCTCACATCCTCATACTTTGGAGTTCCAAGTCAAACCGGAAGTAACTCAAATGATCAAATGTCAGTATTTTATTGTATTAGCTTTATTTGAGTGTTCACAAGTTTCAGTACATAAAATTAATTGATACATTAGGTCATGCTTAAAGAGAATACCGAATAATTAAATCCTGCAGTCGTAGAACGTAGTCGTGTTACTTCCGAGTGTCTCTGGTTTTAATTTTTATTGGAGATTGCCTGCATCAATAAATATAAACTTAACACTGTTGTGACCAGTTTTGAAAGGGGAATGTTGCAGTGTATTTTGCAAAATCGGTGAGTTGAAAAATACACTGCGACATTCATAATTACCATAATTCATCCGCTAAAATATGCCAAGTGTTATATACAAGTGCAGCTATGCAAACAAAGCGCTTCTGAAACTGTAAGATTGATCCACTGTATTCAACTGTAAGGTGCACATTGTAAGTTTCCCCTTGTAATTATTGTAAAACAGAAAGATGCCATTGATTGAGGAATTTGTGACCCAAGCCAATAAGTACATACTGACTGGTCTACCAGAGCAACACGTTGTCTTCGACGGACATATACGATGGGAAATGCAGTGGGACCCGCTTGATCTGGATGACAGCAGTAAGGAATACTCAGATGGACATGAATGCGCGTTATGTGGGGAAATAGCTTGTACAGATGAGAGAATCAAAACGTTCAACGGGAAAAATTACACTATAGTTTTCAATAACAACAGACTAAGAAAAAGTCTTCAAAAGATTTATGGTTTTCTACAGTGTATTAGGTATTCTTTGGTATTCAGTGTATAGACATTCTTGTATTTTATCACTATCAGACTCAACCTACCTTAAAGTCATAGGCGTAACAATAATAAGGACAAGGAGGACAATGTCCCCCCCTGGAATGGCTTTGCTCCCCTGGAATATCTGTATCCCCCTGGAATGGCTGTATCCCCCTGGAATGGCTGTATCCCCCTGGAATGGCTGTATTCCCCTGGAATGGCTGTATTCCCCCTGGAATGACTGTATCCCCCTGGAATGGCTGTGTCCCCCTGGAATGCTGTATCTCCCTGGAATGGCTGTATCCCCCTGGAATGGCTGTATCCCCCTGGAATGGCTGTATCCCCCTGGAATAGCTGTATCCCCCTGGAATGGCTGTATCCCCCTGGAATGGCTGTATCCCTTTGGAATGTAATGGCTGTAAGGTCTGGAAACATCATCCTATTCACCTAGACTGGACCAGTCCAATCTATCAAAAGTTAGCAAAAAAGGAGGAGAGTATGCAACACGAAAAAAGTAGTCAGCTAAGTAATAATGTTGGAATCATGATTTGACGAATGTGTTTCCGTGTTATTAATCGCTACATCATTCATCCTAAGACTACGGCAAATAGAAGTTTTTATTTACAACTTAGTTGGAATATACAGTACCCATGGCTTCATTACGATACAACGGAAAGAAAAATTTTGTTTTTTGTACAGAGGCAATAAAAAGATCTTTTTACTCATGAACATAAGGTCGAAGAGGTATTTGTCAACAATGAGTTTTCAAATTGGCAACATGGTAGCGACAGACTCAAAAAGCACGAATTAAAGGTTCCGAAAATGACAACGGAAACTTTTTGACACTATTAAAGCTGCGGTCGAACGATATTCCAGACTTGATGGTATGGTTGTCCAGACCAAATTTGTACAGGTCACACAGAAATTCAAAATGAAATACTTCAAATAATGTCCAAATTCAGTTTTACGTAACATCATTTCTACCATCCAGAACTCTACATTTTACAGCGTCATTAGTTGACGAAACCACGGATGTTTCTGTGCATGAGCAGGTATCCATTTCAATAAGAATAGAGAATACAGACTACGAGGCTGAGGAATATTTCCTTGGCTTATACAAAACTTCAATGACTAAGATACGCTCTCAAAAATTATTTTGGATGTTCTCCAGCGATTCGACATTCCAATCGAACGGATGCGTGGTCAATGTTATGATGGAGCTTTAAATATGGATGGACATTTCAAAGGAGTACAATCAAGGATAGCTCAGTTAGAGCCAAGAGCCGTTTATGTTCATTGTTTTAATCATTGTGTAAATTTGGCTGTACAGGATTGAGTATCGGAAATTTCATTTTTCCGTGATCATCTTTCTTGTGTAAAGGACATCGGCACATTTTTGAGTACATAGCCGAAACGAGCTGGAAAATTTGAAGAAATTCTCAAGGCCAACAATCAGAATACCATTAAACTAAAACCTTTTTGCCATACAAGATGGACTGTACGTGTTAGAGCAATTGAAAGTGTGCTGTCAGGATATGATGCATTGCTCACATTTTTAAAAGAACTGGGAAATGCTAATGAGAATATTAGCCCAAAAGCTAAAGGATTTTCAAGAAAATGGAAAACGGGGAATTTTACTTGGGTTTGCAAATGGGAAAAACATTATTAGTATAGCAGAAGATCTAAGTAAAATAAGTATAAGTAAAGTAAGTCCCAAATCAACAATTAATGGGAGCGTTGAAGCAGCAGCATTTACTGGTAACCTTCTTATGCAGTTAAAATCTGAAGAGAAATTTGAGCACATGTGGAAAAATATGATAGAACGATGCGAGATGTTGGATTTGGAAAAGTATAGTTTTGTCAAAATCCTCTACAATTTCGATGGATACTCTAAATGACATCTGCTCATTTTATGCATGGGATGAACAAAAGTTGCTGGCGGAACTCGGGGTTCTCAACAATATTAAAGCATCTTCCTGGACATCAATCAAGGATACTATAGGATGTGTTCAGAAAATTAGCAACCGAAACCAGAAAATGGTTTCCTGTCTTCGAAGAAGTATTAAAAACTAGAAGTTCCATGTAGCTCTGCAGGTGCTGAAAGACGTTTTTCTCGTCTGATAAGAATCAAATTGTACCTGCGTTCTACTATGCTTCAAACTAGGCTTAATCACTGCTGTATTTTAAATTGCTACTTTGATCTCATTGACCAACTGAACATTGATAAAATGCTACATGAGTTTATAGGTAATCGGAACAGGACGACTACTTTCGGCAATTTTTGACAGTTTGACCAGCCTGTCCTATGCGTACAACTAACCAAACAATATTAATTGTATTTATACTTTTTTGTACTTTACATTTGGCTATTCATCAGTTGAAATAAATTCTTAAAATTGTATTTGCGGTAATGCATATAAACTCGTTCAGGCTTCCGGTTAGTCACGTTTATGTCCCCTCTACAAACTTTACGTTGCTACGCCTATGCTTAAAGTCAAGTTAAAACGTATTTGGAGCTGCCTATCATGCGTACCTGCTTTTGTACCTATGGCACTCAATGCAAATGTATTAGATGAAAATCTTGAAATTGTTTCTCCGGTAAAGTTGTGTATTGTACTTTTCAAAATTGCATTTCCGGGCAAACTCCTTTATATGGCGTTGTTGAATTACTAATGTTTTTGTATGATTTGTTTTTCAGTTTTTTTATTTGACGTTACTTAAATTATTTTAAATTCTGGAATATGTGAATGATTAAGATTAGGTTTGATTACACATTTGTAAGATTGATTTTTGGACTAATTAATAAGGATTTTTGGTTACGTTTATGTATGTTCTTAATGACTTGGGTTGTTTTTTGGAATCACTGAAGCATGTATATGTATGCTGTATCGTGTTCTGGTTTGGAAATCAGTCGAAATGTACTGAAACCTTTTGCACGTTAATAAATTCAATCAATCAATCAACCGAGTTTGGTGTTCATCGGTGAATGGGTTGTGGCGTTATTGGAGGTCAAAGATCATAGATTATTAAAACTTTTCGCGCTTAACGCTTTTCTAGACACTGAATCTGTTGCCTTTTTGTAATCAAGCAGACACTTTATTAATTCTGCATTTCTTCATCTTTTATTAGTATCCTTGCTTTGAGGGTTAATAAACTACATGAGTTGGTTCAATCAGAAGAGAATGTTTATTTCACTACCACAGAAAAATAATTTTTTTTAAATAATAATAATTACACAGCCCACCACTACGAATACAAGGTTTCTTATGAAAAAAGGATAACTAAAGTACTTTGAGTTAAAATATTTTAGGTTTGCGTAATATTGGGGAATAGACTACAACTAGTAGAGAAAAGGATAAGGTCCCAGCGACAATGAAATTTACTTTTTCCAGTTCCATGTGGCTTAAATGTGGCGAACTCTAAATGAAGGGAGAGCAACTCAATATGACAAAATATTGCAAGGATTAGTGGATTTAGTAAGATTTTAAAAATAAAACAAGAATACTTGAGTGACCCGGAAGCTTTTGTACAACTTGTTGTGTGTTAATGCACCAAATGTAGACGTTGCGGTCTTCCGAACCGGAAACAATCCACTGACATGCGAATTAGGTGAAATGAGAAATGAAATTAGACAGTTAAAATGCTTGAATATCTGTATTCTCCACGATATGACAGGTACCTTTCCTCCGGAGAGGGAAAAGTGTGCTTGAATGGTGTGTTTCTCGTTCCTGTGTCCCTTGAATGTTCTTACAAAGGTCCCCTCGCCACAGTCCAAAAGTCGTATGGTGCTTCCTAGGTTGGTGGTAAGAACGTAGGTGCCGTTTGGAGAAAACTTAGCGTAGGAAATGGCTGGTTCGTCGATGGTCTTGAGCAGATGCCAAGAGGCAGTATCCCATATCCGCCTAGAAGAGAAGGAGCGGAAAGGCTAGAATGGTTAATTGTACCCATCCCGTGCAAATTGGGATATGCTTGGACAAGTATAATATTTAACAAATAGGAGGAGGTACAGGAATCCGTCATAGCCGACAGATATAAGTCGATTTCCAACGTGATTGAATTGGACCACAGTGACGGGGTCGTGGTGTGCCTCTAAGGATTTTATACAGACTCCCGTGGACACGTCCCAAATCTTAATACTTTCGTCATACTGGGGATTACACCATAATTATAATAATTACCACCGGAGAGGACAATTATTTTGACGTTGATAAAATACGCCGTTGGATATCTTTTCCGTATTACCGATCCAGAGGCCATCAGATCTGAGCGAGGGCTAAAGTCACAAGAGGCCACCTCTTTCGTATGTCCTTTGAAAGTATATGAGCACGTCTCCTGGAAGAAAACAGTGTAAAGAAGTAAAAGGACAAATTCTGTCGTCAAAACTGGTCGTACTTACGTTTATCTCCCATAATTTTAGAGTCTTGTCGTCCGAGGCGGACACAAGGCGGGTGGAGTCCGGTGACCACGCTAAATCTGGAATGGGTCCTGAATGTCCCGACAGAATTTGGACCATTCCAATAGCTTCCACGCCCCAGATCTTTATCAATGTGTCAGCACCACTGCTCGCTAGCCATTTCCCGTCCGGACTGAACTTCAAACATCTAATCGCTTTGTCGTGACCCACTAAAAGACACTTGAGTGTGTAGTTAGGTGTCTGGAAACCAAATCACCACAACTCTTTACACGCATCCATACATTTTAAGTTAAAAGGTTGCTAGAGTTATCTCTTTTACTGTCGGTGCCGATGGTACCTCTTCCCCAAAACACTTTTCCAAGTCCTCTTTCAGTTCGATCAGCGGGACCAGCGAGGAATTCTGCGGGGCAACTTCCTCTCGCGGAAGGGCATTTTTACATGGGTTATCTACACACGACATTTCCATTTCGACTTGCTTAATTTCTTAATGGCTAATATTACAACTAATTGTTTGTGAGTAGCAAGGATCCACGTGTAACAAAACGAGGGTTATGGTTAGGGCAGTTCTAACATTATTCCACCATAAAATTTCTAATTCCTTAGCCATTGTTCTTCCATCCTGGTTGGCATTATAACTTTCTCTAAATACAAATTGTATCGTCAGAGGAATCCCAGGAAAGAAAACAATATGTCATTCATAATAAATATGTATTTAGGTTAGAATTAATTGATACTAAATACTTTTTCAGGGTAAGTACAGATTTTGAGCAATGCTGTCCCCTTGTCCCCCCTCGCTGTTAACGTAGGTGGATACAGTGACGAAGCAGGCAATGTCCGACTTGAAAAAAACTCTGAAATTCAGCAAGTATCATGGAAGGGTCGTGTGATAGTGACAGTAACTCGAGAAATTTAATTATCGAATGGTTGCATGATTTAAAACACCCATGTGCTGTGTGAGTTCTTGCAAAAGATATGACAGAAAATTTTCATTGTCGGGTAAAACGTGCAACAGTTAAACAGTCAGTTAAATGCAGAGATGGGTTGTATGAGTATAAATGGGTATGTGGGTTTTAATGGGCTAATATGGGTTTTAACAGTGATATAAACACATTCATATATAAACATAGAGATATGTGAAAGCGCGCCAAATAACATCCAATTTATAATATACATTACAGTGCTCTTTAAAACCCGCAGCCCATTAAAACCCATCCTGGGAAACGTTATCTGGGCACGATAAAACCCGGGTAATAATGGGTTACCCAGAGCAAATATTTTGCCCATCTCCATCTCTGGTTAAATGGTAGTAAATACAGGGTTTAGTTTTCAATTTAATGGTGGGAGCAAATAGGTACTTATTTATGCACTGGAAATTACAAAATACACTGAATACAAATACAGGTAATATGCAAGATATTTTCCGTTTCAGGTTTACAGAAAATACGATTTAAAAACGGAAATGTGATAATTAATGTGTAACTCAAAGCAACTTTAAGCTGCAGAAGCATGCATTCATACTACGATGATGATTTACTGAAGTCCCTTCGAGTGAAGTGAAGTAAGAGACCAGATTTTAAGATGCAGAGTGAATGCATTCTCACACAGGTTGTAGTTGTACAATTTTGTCTTTGGAGAGAAACTTAATATATATTCAATATTGTCTCACTGAACGAATATGTATTTTGAAATTCTGTTTTCCGGGTGGTTATAGTGGGCCATCGTCCCATGTGAGCCTCTCTTTTTGGAGACTTACGTCAAACCAGAAGTGCATCTACAGGTCAAGTGTCAAACTTTTTAATGAAAGCCGTGGCTCAAACTTGGGCTCAAAATCATAAGTGGCTTTTGCTGAGGAAATAGTGGGAATTCGGACATTTTGTTTTCGGGAATCAACAGTGGGTCATGTACTCTTGCTGAAGTCATATTTTGGAGTCTCATGTCAATCTGGAAGTGGCTCAAAACGCCAAAGGTTAAATTTTAAAAAGAGAATTTACGGCCAAAATTGGTGGAATGGTATAATAGGTCATTAGTAATGACTCATTACAAATACCGACTTTGGTTCTTACCAATCAAAGGGTTTAGGAGTTAGGGAAATTCCATTTACTGGCGGTTATAGTTGATCACGTCCTGCAGCTAATGTGTCTACATGTTTACCAAACTTTAGCTCATGTGGACGTGTTTTATATTTTTTCACCTCCCACTACCCCCTCCCCCACCCCGGGGGTTGACATTAAAGGTCCATCTTTGAACTCATCCGAGCCATAGACCATGTGAGTGTACTCGCCAAATTTAAAAATATTCGGATATAGCGTGTATCCGAGATAATTGAGGGGTTAATATTAGCGAACTAACATTGTGCACGAAATCATGTGCTCTCCATCCATCGATCTTATTCAGTACCCCCTTCGGGGCACTTAATAAATTAGTAAAACGTAGCCCTCAAAGGAATGTTTACGAAATTTAATTTGTTGTAATATGTAGTTTATGACATTGTGCAAGGATGAAAATAATTAAAAATTCATTATGAAACACCGGCAATTATTAAAATAACTTAAAAAATTATACAGGCGTAGGGCTTGAGCTATGATGCACTTTAAGATTCATATGTACTGACGAAAGGTCCAATAAACTGATTTAGCTTTACTCGGTTGTAAAATTTTCTATACGCTTTAGTCGGGTGTTATCGTATCATAACAAAGTTGAAATAATAATAAAATGAACAAAATCTATGCTCGTTGGAATTCAATCGTGCCCGGTTATTGACCGAAGGGGGGAAACATATTTAGGAGTACGGACTCCCACCACCCGCGCTCCATGGAGACCCATTGATCATCACTGCTTTTTTTCACCTCTTTGGCGCTTCTTCGACGCCTATAAGTTTTTTGGGGAGGCCAGGCAGCTACTCTGTCGAATCGCCCCAAGCTCCCTGGAAATTACAAAAGTACAAAGTCAGAGTTGCCTTTTGATAACATGAACTTGTGGGAATTGAATTTGTTCAATTGAAAAGATTCTTCCCACCCACTAATCTCCGGTGCCGATCCACGTTAATGGACCGTTTCTCAAAATTTCTTTCTCTTTCTTCAGTCCGGACGGAAGCAGCTTGGGTGCCACCGCTCACAAGAATGAGCACCAAGAAAAGCCACATGGTCAGTGTGGAATTCATTTTCTTGAAGATTCCCTGGAAGTTAATTTTCCTTGTAGAAGTTCTCAGTGTCAATTATTTTGATATGAGATTCGATAAGGATGATAACGTTGGACGAGGGGTATTTATACTCCGTCAGAACAATGGCCCTCACAACTCACCTTGGACAGCCACATTGTGTTCAATCACAAAACATTTAAGCAGTGCAGTGTTGCTTCATCGCCATTATCTTTTTAATCTTTGTTTTACCCAAAGAGCTGAATGAAGGAACTGTGAAGGTGATCTTGCTTGCAGCATCTCTTATAATCACTTTTTTTACGGGTAATTATGCGTACACGGTCGTCAGTCAGAAGGTAACGCTTTCGCTTCAGCGAGCTGCTCATTTTAATGGATTGCACCAACGGCCATTATTTGTCGCCGTCTATTCACCATTTCTAAACCTTTTTTTACCCAAACATGTTTTCATTGGGGAGTATTAAGGCCGAAATGACAGTTGCACAGTCATTTTTACAGACAACCATTTTACTCGTTTTTAATACTTATATACAATACGGTAAACAAGCCGGAAATGGTGAAAATCGAATTGTGTGAAGAAATTTACTGATATTAGGCTGTATCCATGTCGCCATGCTCACAGTTATGGCTTTCCACATTGCCAACAATTCGTTACCATTCCTTCTCCCCATCAACAAACTTTCTCGTACGCTTCCACTACTACTACAATTACTACTGTTACTACCGTTACTACTGTTACTACTACTACTCATTACAATTGATTGAACTGAAATGGAAAAAGGGTGAAAGAAAATGTGAAATATACTTATTTTATTCGAACAATTCCTATTCGGCTATCTGGAAGAATGACCATAAAGGAAGCTTCACACGACGAAGAAATCCCGTTTAAAGTAATTACCCGACGCACAAAAATAAAAGTAACCCATCGAAAATGTTGTCATTTTATCATCAATTCTTTACCATTTTGGACCTGATTAATTGAGTTTATGAGCGTGCAGGACGTTGGAGTATAAACTCCACTGTTTTGCAAAGGAAGACATGGAAAGCACATATATACATGCATGCCTCATTAGTGATTCCAAAATAACCATCCTAGTCATTAGTAAGATAGATGAAACGTAACCAAGAATCCTTACTAGTTGGTCCGAAAATGCAATTAAACAAATGTTTTCAAAGCGGATCGTAGTGATTCACATATTCATGCATCCAAAATATATTAGAAATAATTGAAGAGCGTCACATGAAGGCCTTTGTCCCGAAATGCAATTACACGAATGATAAAACATTTTGAATAGCAGAACACACAAGAGCGCCTATGCTATGTTCAGAGTGATAATGATATCATGATATCGTGGGACTTCAAAGTAAAATTGACAGGTTTTTACTGACATTCTATGTTAATAAGATAAAAAAGACAAAAGTACTGCTAATGAATAAATGTAGTCTGCAGAATATATATTTAAAGTTGAATCTTCTTCAAATTTTTGAAAGAAGGAAATATATGATACTCAAGTTTTTTTAAATAAATTTTGTTAAAACAATATGTTCAAAATATCGGTTTCCCCATTCTCATTGGCTACAAAAGAAAAGCTAAAGTTGAATTATCAAAATATAACTGTTTGTTTTAAATGTTCCCTAGTGTGGAATGTAGTATGGGAACGGAACCAAATATGTCAGAGCTGGTCACCGTAAATTATTGACGAATCTCCTGATTTTGATTTTAATAAAATTGTGTTGATGTACATTTTAAAGTCAAGAGAAAAATAGTTCTTTATTGTGGGTTTGTACACGAATATGATATGGCATGCCGATAGATTGGTTGTTTATTTGGACTTACTTCCGCTATGATTTGTCATTGTTGGAAATCAACTTTTGTTGAACAAAGTAGACGTAATAAATTCAAAACTCAATTCAATATTCAATATGCAAGGATTTCTACTCAAATTATACTACTTTTCATATTATGCCGCATATATGCATTATGATCAATTGAATAAACCTTCTTTCCCACTACTCAAATTAGATGTCACGAATTGAGAATGGAATGGAATTAAAATGTCCCAATTTTAATGACAAATCACAACAAATCAATATGAGCGTCTTTCACCGAAGGGGAAAGCAAAGAAGGCAGGTTCATAATTATATGACTTTGTATTGTATTGTAAGCGCTTTATTCCATATTAAATGAGGAGTTTACAGGTAATCAGATAAAATCAATCTGCTTTTCAT
>JAHZNE010004742.1:0-27857 GCA_027744055.1 Callyntrura sp. NNG-2020 | reverse complement strand
TTGTATTTACTGAAGTAACTAATTGATGATTATGATGTGTAAAAACCAAATGAATATGACAAGCCAGAGAGGAGATACCGTAATTTAATTAAATGTGATTTAATTTCTGGACAAACCTTATATTGCCATTTGTTATTAATTTTGTCAATAGGCACTAGGTGCTTTACATACTTAAACGTACTATGAAAATTTGTAAAACTCTTTCATGTTTCAACATATATGCTAGTTAGTTAGCAAGTGTAATTACCGTATTTCAAAATGTTCTAACGGTATATCCGCATTTTGTAGAACAAATGCAAGATCTAATATATGCGATTACTTTGTTTTTGTCAAAACACGAATGTAAATAAGTGTCTCAAATTATATTGTACCTTGTTTATGCCATTTCACTTAAAAATCAATAACTAATTAATAGTATACGTATGCACAACAGAAATAGCGCAATCAATAAACCGTATTAGTCGTTAACCAGCATTGTGTAGTCCAAGTGAGAATGAAATTATTTTAAAGACAATTACGACACATCATGTACAATATGTTCCTAAAATGTCTAAAAACAGAACGCAGAACTTGCTTTCGGTATCTTCAATACATCAGTACAATTTCCTCCTAAAATGCTCTCTCCTGACAAAGTAAAAAAATCATATGTCAGTAGTACTGACGATTAACGCTATAAAGAAAAAAACAACGTTCCGGTTGACAGGAGGTTGTGACACCGTAAATTTTCCCATGGGAACGTTGAATTGGTCGAAGTCGAGTCGAGTTGGTTACTTAAAATACCCGTCAACTTTAATTCGGAACCGGCCGTGATTGGCGATACCAAAAAAATAGTGCTTAAAAGGTCAACAATTTTTAAACGTCCTTCGCTACCCCCCAGCATAAAACGGGTCTCCTATAATTTTAGACAAAGAAAATGAAATAATGTACGTGGTTATATCTATCGGTGACGAAAACTCAATTCCAAAATTCATTTTCTTAAAGGAGTTAGTGGGGTTTTATTAGTGTACATATATGGCTGGATGGCCACAAGGTCAGACTCGATTCGACTAAACAAATATAGTAATAACAGCAACAAGCAAACCTGTTTAAAAAAGAGTATGTAATATCAAACCGCAAGACAGGATAGTTTCATACTTTAGATGTTTAGTTATTTATGGACTCTCGTTTTTATCAGGTTCATGCTTGAGTAATCGAAGCTTTTCATTATCATTTCCTGAAACTACAATTGACTATACTTTAAAAATAACGTATTATACAGAGTACAGACACACAATGTGGAATGGAAATAAATACTGAATAGCTAAAGATTCAGCTGACTATTCGTAATCGGAGCACAAAAGAGATGGGAGGACTGAATTTAGTAGCAGCAAAAAGAATTTGTATCCAAAGCCTTTCTTTAAACCTACATTTATTTAAGGTTTATAAAAATGCTTTCGTTATACTTTTTTGCGTTTGATAACTTTTAAATGCACAGTCGAGCGCACTAAATTTACGTTTATTTTGAAGACGACTATGCTAAAACCATTCTTAAATTACAAAGCGAAGTGAAAATTCTTAAGTTAAGCCTCAATACATTTTCTATTACATATTACTTTCTTCAAGCAGAAACAACATGGCGATGGCGATTGCCTACCAAATCACTGTAGTAACCCTTGTTTTCACCTCGTCTGCAGTGGGGGATACTGCGGTAATAAACAGGGAGAAAGGATGCTCACCTACATCCGACAGTAAACAACCTGTAGACGCTACAGGAAAATCGTACGATCCAGAAAATTTCTCCAAGTTGAAATTAAACATTGAAGAATTATTTGGATCGAGGTGGGCCATTAATCACAAGGAAGGAATTGGGGTCGTCCATTCAATTGACATAACAGATGCGGGATTAATAAACGATAATCAGCTAACACTAAGGTAATTGTTAATGACTGACATCACTTATAAATTTTGAGAAATTGAAACCACTTCTGTTTCATATTTCCCCTTCAATTTATACCTGAGTATATAATAATTTATATGGTTTGAAGAGTGGAATTTAACTTGCGTCAAAGTTGGACACCCCCGGGTTTGGAATTTCCAGTCGGACTCTTTAAGGATGACGATCCAGAACACACCTTTATCGTGGTAGATGATAAAGTACTGAAGAATATTTGGTCTCCGAATTCATACATACCTACCGCCAGAGCATCAAGTAAGAATATTTTTTAAAACCGTGACAAGCCATCCATACAAATATCCAGTTGTCAAAGTTGTAATGCTTACGAGATTTCAACAAATGTTCAAAAAATCATTTACATTTTAGATATGAGAACGGTGGGAAATCAATTGTCACTGGTATATATATTTAAAAACGGTACCATCGTGTATATGGTACGTATGTCCACCAAGGTCGGTTGCACATCTAACTTTCGGTGGTATCCCGTTGATGTTCAAACATGTGTGCTAGTAATTGAGAGCTACAAATATCAACAAGATTTATACTATCACTGGACGGACGAACGGATGTATCGCCCAGTTAAGATAAAGATGCAACGTCTGCTGCAATATGAGCTGCTGTTACCTCCAAAGTATGACAACGGCAGTGAAGAGCGAGGGGGAATGGGTGTAAGATATCCGTTTGTTCGTTTAAAATTGTCGTTTGCCAGGAAAATTGGTAATAACATCATTCAAGTTTACACTCCAACTATTCTCGTCGTCATCCTTAGCTGGTTTAGCTTTTGGCTGGGTTTGGATGCCATCCCTGGTAGAATTACACTACTGGTGACCTGCATGCTGACCTTGGTAACAATGCTAGCAGCAATGGAACGTTCGATTCCACCGGTTCATTACATAACGATGATGGACGTATGGCTGGTTTGTTGCATGGCGATGGTATTTGGTGCCATGTGTGAATTTATAATAGTGCGGTATTTCCACTGGCGCCATCAACAAAAGCGCAATGCCAAAGATAATAGAATGGAGAAACAAGCAAGAAAACAACTGTTAACTTTCATCCACAATGCACAGGAACAACTTTTGAAAAAGTCTACCAGCATTCGTGGGCAGGATCATTGTATGATTAGAATTCCAAAAAATGCATGGGACGTACTGGGTAACCCCTTCCATGATAGCATGGAACAACCTGTGGATAATGCGTTGACATCTGTTGTAATAAATTCCAAGGCTGGCTACGGCAATTTTGTATTCTGCGAAGACGGCGAAGGAACAGATGTATACAAATGCAAAGGCGATGAAATGGAGAAACCCCGAAAAGGGGAATTCCAAAAACAAAGAATTAGTGATGCCTTGAAAAGCGGAAGGGTTAAGTCTGTCCCGTTGTGGGTGGTATTAGATTTGTGGTGTCGGGGACTCTTTCCCCTACTGTTTTGTGGCTTCAACGTGGTGTATTGGCCTGTATTGCTTACCCATAATGGTACTGATGGGAAGGGGAATGATATTAATACATTTTACCACTATGGGTAAACTTGTTTTCTAGAAGGATTATTATGAACATGAATATATAAGTAAAACCATTACAAATTAACTTTCCATTTCATCAATTTTATTGCTGTTTCATTACTGTGTTTATTTAGAATCAATTGTAACTACCATATTGCATAGGTAATGCATCCGTTACAATTTAATTCCATCTATTTTTCATATGTTTCAATAAAAATGACGTTATCATATTTCATGTTACCTATAATATAATACATAACGCACTGTACCTACTTGTACATAAACCAAACTGTCCTAATGACCTCATTTCTTGCCTTCAGTACGATAACTCATCTTGTACCGTGTGCCAAATTAAATTACTGTTGCATGAGTTGATTCTCACTCTAATCGTCACTGGTCTCGGTCTCCATCATTTGTCAATGGTCCACGGTACGGTCAGTAAGGTCTACGCATGTGTTCGCGTTTTTTTCACAAACAACAGATTGTGCACTTCATTACACTTGCACAAAGCAACGATATATGCAAAAACGAATCTCTAGACTCTAGACCGAGTCCCAAAAATATTTTGACAACAAGAAAGTAATCAATATATTGATTATTATTTATGATCGCCTGATATATATTTACGCAAAATGCAACGGTGTAGTACCAATGAATAAAGAACTGATGCTGTAGCTGCACTGTATATAATGAATGAACCACAAAACAACCTATTTTCCTAGTCACTGGTTGATGTATTCCTGCAGAATACATTTACCTAACGTACCTTACCTACAATTGCGGTAAAAAAAGTTTCTGTTGGTACACAGTAGTAAATTGGTTTTTGTAGGGAATGTTAGAACAGTAACGGATATATAGTGGAAAATTTTAAGTTAAATCAAAGTTCTAACGATGGACATTTGTAAGGAGGCAGCAACCATTCAGTTGAATTTCAAGGATACCTTTCAAGATGAAGTAAGAAGTAGTGGAATTTATGTCCAACGTAAATATATACATAAGTGTGTGAAAATGCGATATTCAAAAGCAAATTTTATATCTTTAGAATAGTGTAACTAGGCACATTCACAAAATCCGGCTCTCCATCCTAAATGAGGATTTGCTTCTCTGGAAATTCAATTTGGAGAACCCGAGTGAAGAAAGTTTCTGCTGTTCCGTTGTAAACCGCAAGGTTGACCTGGAAAAAATTCTAGATGTTGATGGGAAGGCTATCATACTTCCTTTCGGTATGAAACTTGTTTTAGAACAGACGGACGTGCTAAACAGTGATAATGGCCAACGAAGAGGCACATACACTGTGTACGTCAGTCAAAAAAGTGGTACTACTGAGAGCGGTGATGGGGATGCGGCGTCTAAAGGTTTATTTGGAAAAGCTCTCACTGGAGTGGAGTGTGGATGCAAACGGGAAGACGGCAGTGACACTGGATCTTTTTCTCGTATGTATTCGTAAATGTTATAAATACCATTTTTAATTAGACACCATCAATAATAAATCTCATAAGTTTGTGTTACCTAGCAACCAGAATGTTTGAACTGGATGAACAGAATCCATTTCCCATCTGTGTATATCAGCACTCCTCAACAAAATGTTCTCCACAAACAATCGATATGCAATTGGAAATTTTTGACTTTTCCAAAGCAACTAAAACTCCATTTGAAGTGCAGGAATTGATTGCCAAAAAAGACTGCTTAACGGACACTTCCAAACTGTTGACGACTTGGCTTAGTCCTTTTGACATTACTATTCATTGCAACGATGGCTACAAAATCAGAGCGCATAAAGCAATTTTAGCGGGTAAAGTTGCCATTTAAAACTCCTTGGCGTATCTCACTAAACTCGTTTCGTTCATTCCTTATTATACTTTTTCAAAATTCCCATGTAATTTTAATTTTTTCTCTCGATAACTTGAGCATCAGCAATAATAAATGTGGGGAAAATAATAATTCTGAATTGAAAATGCATTCATGCGAAAATGGAATGAATGACGAGAGTGAGATCAATTGCCAGGATGATGTGAATAGCGTAAAAATTGCTATTTAAGAACCTAATGTTGTTTTAAAATATTCTTGAAGCAAGAAGTCCCGTATTTTCACGCATGTTTAGCGGGAAAGATAAAAAGGTGAAGATTGAGGAAGACGTGCAATACGCTCCCATGGAAGTAGTACTACAATTTATGTACAGTGGCAGTCTGCATCGATACTGGAAATACCAGCCGGAGGAAGTTCTGGAGGCGGCAAGTACTTATGAACTCACACAACTTATTCAATTTTTCGATACACTTCTTCCCCAAATCTGTACTAATGAGAATGCTCTCAAGCTTCTCAAGTTGGCAGAGGACCATGAGCTGACAAATGCACACAAGCAGATTTACAACTACATAAGCAAGTACGTTTTTACCACACGCCTTGCATATAAATAAATATATCACTGGCTGCGTGTCAATAATAGTTTTTGTAAAAATTGTTTAAAAATTCCTAGGAACTTCCGAGATGTTTTCACCAAAAGTGTCAGTTTTATTTGGAAATAAAGTTCCTGTTGCTGTCCATCTTCTTATAACGCAAAATTTTGTGAGACAGGACCTCGAATATCACTGACAAAGACAAAATCAAAATTAAAGTACCAAATGGTATTATTGCTCACCGGGTGTCTATAATGCTCCTTTAATAAATTAGAGTGTTAAATAAATATGAAATTCGCTTGCACTATCAGTAAAATCGTAATGCTGTGTTACAATTTAAAAAATGTCACATACTCATCTACTTGTTTCATTATGATCATGATTACTGTTACCTTTAATAACAATCACACTGTTTCTGAATTTCAACTACTTGGAAATGAATAAACATGACAAGGTAATAAGTCTATATAAGGTAATATGACGTGGCTGTATGATCTTGATCTTCCGAGTATTCATTTTATTTATGTTGATTATTCCCTTAAATCCAGAATTTACTTGAAATTAAGTATTGTTAAATAGAGAGTGAAGTTTACCAGTAAAATACACAACTTCAGAGATTACCAAGTTCTGAATTCAATAGCTTTTTAAAAAGGTTACACACTGACATATATAGATTACACCCATACTGGTTGAAATTGAAACTTTTGATTTGATGATATGATATAACTAAAGGTAGAAAAAAATTTAACGGTAATTTAGTACTAATTGTATTAAGTGTTCAAAACAGATACCTCATACAAACAATAAGTTTAGAAAGTTTTTATAATCAATTTTTTCATTTATCTTTGAGTTAATGTAATTTAGTTCCTTAGAATTGCAATTTCCACAAAACAAGTTATATTTGCATTTGTAACTAATCAGAATGTAACCGGCCATGTCCAAGAAAACCGGCAAGTTGAAGAAGTGCAGTCTTTTCTCGAACTTCCTGTACAAATAGGAGCATTAGTAAGGCACCTACCAGACGATACCCAACGAAAAGGGAAGCAGGAATCCACTTATCGGTGTAAGAAGCCATATAACAAAAAAAGATGGGTTGGATAAGTAAGCAAGAAGCAAACCATAATACCACCTCGTGATTGGTCAAGCATGTTTCCTGTTAAGTAAAAATAAAAATAAATCTAATGTGACAATTTAAATGCATAATACAATAGCATGCAACTGTAAACTATGTGGCTTTTTGCCCTTAGTTTAGTATTTATTCACTTAAAAGTATTAATCCCCATTACCCATGAAAACGATCCTTGGTAAGCTCTCACTAACACCATAACTACCCATGATAACATGCTCAGTACTCCCAAGTACCAGAATGGACAACTCCACGTTAAATCCGGTAGCGCCTTCCAATTTTTATCAAGAACGAAGTAAGTTACCACATGATAAATCTACAGAATACAAACGGGTAAGTAATTAGAAAATTTAAATTTTGAACCAGTAAGAACACTCATTCATCCAAGTTTCCCACATTTAGATACTCAGATTATCCAATAACGTTGTTTACACGAATGACAATGAGCGCACGAGATTATAAAAATGTTTTAAAACAGGAACTTACACTCATATCAAAATCATATATGCGCCTGACAAGGGTTTCGTACTTCAGAGCGAAATCATTTGAAATGAGCATGATGTTTGATAAAGCTGGTGTTTTCTTCAAATCGAATAAAAGCTTTTTATATTTAGAATTTACAATTCTTCAGGTAACTTGGTTCGTTTTTCCAAATGTTAAACAAAATAAGAAAAAAGTATGAAAATTAGCAAAATCAAGATGGCGAAACTTTCACAGTTGAGTTGATTCTACTACGAGTTATACACTGGTGTCATACACTACAAATTCGGAAATATTGTCCACACTACTTTAAAAGCTGATTTGAAAGTATAATCAATCTGTGTAGTGTATTAGACTTTGGACCGAGGTTGTATGTACCACGTTCACGAACCTAATTCACCACTTCATGAGAAATTGCTTGCATTTTTTGAAGACAATGGCTTTCGGAGTGCCTTTCTTAACTTGTGAATCCAATATAACTATTTAAAATTGTAACATGGAATGTGTGGACACCTTTAAAATTTACCCAACGTAAAGTTTGTACAAGTTGCTTATGCTTTTTTATTTTGTCTTTTCCCCTTTATCTAATGTAGAGATACATGTCTTTCACATAAATTAAATGTGTAAAATAGGTTGTACTTGAAAACTAGATACATGTAAGAGTATAACCGTTCTACAGACAGAATGGCGAATGACGAATTTTCATTCTGCATGGTTGCTGGTGTAAAATTGCCTACTTTTTAGCCATGTTTTGCTAATGTAATGCAGCAATGGGAGGTACTTTCTTGCCAGCCTCGGCAGCGAGACTGCTGGGAAATCTTGGAACATTTGGGAAGTTGGAAGAAAACGCAGCTACAAAGCGATAATTTTGAGTAATAAACTACTTATATTACGCATAACCGTGTACATCAACGGCTAGTGACTTGGTAATATCATTATTTTTTTGAAAACTGATATGGCGACCTGATAGTTACCCATTTTCTATTTGGAAATCGGTGCTTAGGCTGCTGGGAAATTTCAATGGCTTGCAAGATTGTGTCTCTCTGTGCAGCATGGAATGGCAACTACTAATCATTGAATTGAGTTAATAGTAATGTATTTAATTCAAGACACTCTTAAGAATTTAACTAGTTTTAAACGCTTAAATAATGTATAGATTTTTTGCTTAAGATTTTCTTTTACATGCGAGATCATAAAGGAATTACACCAACCTATTATTTCATTCGTCGTATATACAAATCTATATATAGCAGGATGAGTTACAAGGCGTATGCGTAGATTACAGAGGTAGTCTTTAATAATAAATAAATAAATAATAAAGTGTAAAGATAAAGTTGCTTTTGCTAAAAATTAGAAGTATCATTTCCATTTGTACATGGGCAGATTAATTTTTTGGTTGCCACTTACAAAGGGACATGTTTTACAGTAACCCCTTCTGCAGGGCTGTTAAAAGTTGTAGTTAACCTTATCACTTGTCAATCCTGCAGTAGGGAGTTTTGTTAATTGCAAAACTGTCCGATCACGATCCTAGGACCAGTCTCCAGCACCTTCTATGCTGTCCTTTCCTTTACATGTTGAAAGCATTCATATTGTCTAAATTAACTGTAAAATTTGGTTCGAATAAAGAACGTTGCATCATCATCCATCTCACCATCATCATTTGTTTCAGAAATGGTCGTACTGATAAATAAAATAGGTATAGGAAAGAATATCGTAAAGATCTCTATGCACCTCTTTATCTTGAACTTAGCAATTGGCATTATGTACAGTTGACAGTATGTACAAGTGGAAGTGGAAGTCGTTATATGTTATATATACGTACTCTGCCTGAATGATAAAAAAGTAATGGTAGTAGAAGAAAGCCATGGATAGTGAAACTGATGCATAAAGGGTAAAATACCGCGGTTTCACAAGACTCGTTGTACTGGGCTATCCTTATTACTCAGGTCCAAACCCCGTTATGATCTGGATAAGGGGTTTAAATTAAATTTTGAACCGTTAATGTCATGTATCATGGATTATGGTACTATTATGGAAGAAAAGCCTTTTAGCGACAACATCTAGCTAGATTTGGATGTTCCTTCTATTCTTCTAAATACACGCAAGAGCATTAGGCCTAAAAGTAATGCATTTTATATGATTTTTTAAACAAACTGGTGGGTATATCAGTAAATGCTTTCATGCTGCTAAGTTATTTTCTGGTAATAGGTTGTTTCTACCTATTATAATAGTTTAGGAAGTTTTAACTGCAACTGAAAACACAAATGTAATGGATAGGCAGACAGACGTCGTCGGGTCGGGATTGAGCTGCCTTAGTGAAATAGGTAATGTTTCGTATAGTATGCATAAGAGGGCATTTTTATTTCCTGATTGTACGTGTAAAGAAGTATGTTGCGTCATTGCTACCGTTAATATTGAATATTACTCCATTTTATTTTGTGCTCATGTATTATACGTGTCATAATGTAAAAAAATGTCTTCTGGTTGGGGGGTATGCGTTATGCTCTACTTCTACTAAAGAGCATTGGAGCGTAATGTCTGTAAGACAGTATCCACTCTCCACCGAGAAGAATAAAGAACACTAAATAAATGCATGTATTCTTATTATTAGCCATTAAGAATGGAATTTCTAAGCGTTTTTACTCTTTACTGCTTGTGTGGATGGGTCATTAAGTGGTGGCATAATTTGAAATTTTGTTGTCATCACATGAGGTCCAAACATAGTATGAAACAGCTTCTGTTGTTTCTTTGATGTACGCTGAATATATAACAGCATCAGTAGCATACACATTTTTTATATTTTCTTGTTTTCAATAATTGGCATCGAGTTTATTTTAGCCTTCTAAGAACTGTATTTGTAACAGCTATCACGTACATTGGTTTCTATATATGCTTGTGAACAGTAGATGGTATTTTGGCGAGTATACTCTGTGGTTTACTTTTTCCACTCGGAAATTGTGTAGATTGTATTGTATTGTGACTTACCACGTTCTTTGGCTTAGTAGTTTAATTAATGATTTTATCAAATAGCTCTGGACTAGAAAGGGAGCATGACAAGCATAATATTTGACTATTACTAAGCACACTTACTATTACTATGTAGCCATTTCTATGAAATGTGTGTATACATTTTTTTCATTGATAGATAACCATAACATTGACTAGTTTAAAAATAAAAATTCACATTTCAACTGTGATTTAACAATAAATAAATAATTAATTAATGCATGATATAATTCGGATTCATTTATTTTCCTAGTGGGTGTATTCATGGTATGCTTATTGAATGCATTGAATGAGAACCTCCACCCCCAATAAAAACTCTACTGGTTACACTACTACTCCCGTCGTCTGCATTCCCTCCTCCCAGAATATCAATATCTTCATCTTCCTCATTTTCCTCCTCGTCCTCATCATCTTCTCCCATTGCATTCTCATCTTCTGATCGAGACCCATGACCGTTTCCCATATTATGATGCGGATGTATAGAATGTGGATGATGGTGCCATTCATCATCGCTGAACGGAGATCCCTTTCTTTGAGTATACAAAAGAGCATTGCTCGGATGTAAAACTAACCCACCAGTGACCGAAGATGGTCTCATGTGTAGCCTGTGTTGCGTTTGAAGATGATGATGATGATGCTGTAGCCTGTCTTCCAACGTGAAATCTCCCCCTGCTCTCTGAGAAAAATCCATGGGGACGTCCACCTGGTGAAGTCCATGTGCCCCTCCGGTGCTCATCAAGCCTCCTTTCTCCTTTCCTTTACCACCTCCATCCAAACTGGGGCTATGTGAACTACTATGCACGGAAGACGTCGAGGAAGAGGACGCTCCCGAAGTAGTTTTGGAGGTTGTTGTGGTTGTCGCTGATGTCGCCGTAGTGACATTTGTTCCCCCTCCCGTGCTTCCAGACTTGTCTGTGCTAGGAGGGATCCGCACCAGTGAATAGAGAACTGAATGGCAAACCTACACAAAAATGAATAATAATGAAGAAAAGGATTAGAAATAGCTTGTCAAAAACGGGTCGTGTGTTGTAATTATAATACGCGTGGGCAATGAGCCTGGTGTCTGGAGCATTTGTTGTAGATGCATTGGGTAGGTGTCAATTAAATCAACTGTCTCACGTTTCCCCATTGATTGCGCAACTCAACGTAAATAATTCCTATGTAAAAGGGATTAATATTATACTATGCCACCGTGAAAGAAAGATTGACAAGGTTTTTAGGATAATGGTCATTATAGAGTTTTGTTTGACTGACGTGCAACGAGAAAGGGAAAAGCAGAGAACCCACAAACTGAAATCGGATCTGCTGGGACTTGGGACCCTCAATATGCGTAATATCAGTAATACGTAGCTAGAATATGTTTAGAAGGCAGACAACAGAGGGAAAACGTATGTATTCAGGGTTGAAAGTGTTTAGATTCCCATTTATAGAGATAGATTGGTGTACATTATTAAATCGTCTTTGCTGGGATAAAAAGAGGATAAAACATCACAGTAAACACATGTCAGGATGTGATGCACGTCAGTGTTTTATCCCAACTAATTGCCACTAATAACTATTTTGACGGGTAGAACGGTAGGATTGTGTGTTTGCTTGTGATTAGCGTACTTCGTAGCAACTCAACTCGTGTTGTGTCTAGGGAGCAATTTACTTTATTCCTTCCTAATTTTCGGGGTAGGTTGTAGTATGTATGTATTAATTTTTGCGTTAGTAAAAGCTAAGGCCATTGGGGCCCAAATAATTAGTGTCAGTGTAAAATTAAATTATATCGTACATTGCCTATCAATACAGTAGTGGTCAATGAGTTGTGTAAAACTGATATAAATATAAAGATTTTTGCCATTCTTTAATTTTAAAACGATGGAAAGCAATTATGATGTTAATGAAAATGCATGCAAAACTACATAGATAGGCGCATTTCAAGTATTCCCGTTTTATTTATGCATAATTAAATCGCAACAACTAAATATGTACTTCATTGATCAAGCATAAGTGCATTTGTACGTTGTTACAGAATGATGTAATGATTACAGAAAAATGGACCTATACTTGTATCCTCTAAAAAATCTTCTCTGCGAATTTACCGTGGGTTCCCGAGACCTTAGAATTTAGATTGTATATTAACTAAAGATCGATATTTTATGTCCAAAACATTATGTATTTATAACTTTAAAATGCCAAAGCATGTAGTCAAATATGTGATTAGTGATTATACATGGAATATTTGACTAAATTTACTATTATATCTGACATTTATTTATTGCATTACATGTGTGCAAGAACGGTGTATATAATAACCAACCGAAATTTGCATAATCCAAGCCAAGATATCCAAAAGTATGTTGATATATGGTGAAATAGGTGCTTAATTAAATACAAAATGTGTAAAATAAAAAAAATGCTTTCCAAAATGCGTATAATTCGTGATACTACATTATAAACATGCAATGAGCTTGATTGATAGAATGAACACGCGTATAAAATATGAATTTAAATAAAATTTAGAAGCGTAGTAATAGCATTTAAAAAAAGCTCGACAATATTAACATATCTGTAGCTTGGTTATTTGGTATGCCATAAGAGGAGGCATAAGGTTAATGGAAGATGATACTACTATGCCGACATGCATACAAAGCAGTGATACACAAAACATCTTGTTGTACGTTCGATTGATGTCATTTGAACGACATAATGTTTTCATATGACAAATTAAGCGCTCAACACATCATCGCCCGAGGATAGACCAGTTTCGTTTGAAATTAAAGTTTATAGCTGTTATGACTAAGAGAAGCACAACATTTTTTACAGCGACACCCAGATTCCAGCATAAATGAAATGAAGCAACCGGACGCATTGACAGACTCGCAATACGCCAGGATGTTCAACTCGAAGAAGCACTGTGTTTGAAAGAGCGTAGTATACCAAGGCCAATCCTTTATGTCTGGGGATCTTGAAGTGAAGATTTGGACTAGCGCATACCATGCATGTAACAAGCTATAAAATTATTCATCGATGAAATTTTTGAGTAAAAAGGAACATGTTGTTGGCTGGATCAAAATGTTTTGGTGGCTCCTATTTATTTAATATTTAAGTTGCTGTTGCTACGTAGCAGTCATCAACTCAACACCATTTTCAACCAAGCCAAGAATGTTGATTTTTTGTTATGAATTTCATCGTCAGATAAACTTACGATTGGTGTTGCATTAGAATACATCTAATATTTACCATTTTTGGTTAGGTTTACCTATTATGTAAAACCTATGGCTTAAAAAATGATGGCTTGTAATAAGCTTTCTGTTATTTAAAAATGTTCTTATTTTTCGATTTATCAAGATTGTTGAAAACTCCGAACACCGAAAACATTTTAAATGATTGCATATGCATATATATGTTACTAGGAGAAATTTTTAAATTATGGTGTAAGTATGAGTCATTGTTGGAGTTATAGAAAAAATAATGTCTACTTAAAATTATTTAAATAAATTTAAATTATTTTATGGAATTATTTTAAATTTGCATAGACTTTAATTTAACATCGTCATGCAAAGCATTGTTTGAGTTTTCATCATGATCTAAATAATTCTCAAGTTTCCCCAATAACCTTTGCCAATGTTAGTTTTCTAAAATTGCACAACGTGAAACATTATAGTCGATACAAAAATGACCCTATATTTTCTTTAACGGATATACATATCTAAACAATTACATTTTTTAAACAATGGAAAGGAAATTACCTGCGGCAGCCAAAAAGAAGGGATGTGTTGTTACATCTGGCCGAGGGAAGAATGGATGCAAAAATGGTGCATACTGTGGGCTTAAAGATGATCCTGTACTACCTCCTCCGGAGGAGCCTGTGCTATTTGTTCCGTTATTATTAGTTCCTCCTGGTAGTGGTGGGGTTCCCGGTGATGACATGTGAGGCGGACAGTCTCCCATTTGTGGTCTGGAAGGACTACCTAGTCCACCTAGTCGACTGGCCACTGGAACAATTATGTCCCTTCCTAAACTCTATTGGATTCAATAAAAATTATAATGGATTACTACACTTTGATCTGTAATTAACACTTTATTTTCTCACGACAATTCAAAAAAGTCTTTCAATTCCGCACTATTCTCACCTTTGGCTTTTGAAAGAGAATGTCATCGATTAAAAACGAACTTGCTGCTGATGCACTGTTGCTTCCAAGATTTCCATTTTTTCCTGTGGAGTTTATTCCCAACATTAAAGGGCTATTTTCACCTGAAGAAGAATGATTAGAATTTGTCCCACCAGCGCCGCTACCACCTGAGGTAGCCGAGAACTTTAAACCCAGCGGTACTTTCTCCCTGTGCATTATTATCTCAGTTTCTCTGTTGCAGGTAATTCGCTTTTTTCAGGGATGTCCCCTTGTGCGTTTGATGGTCTCTGAGGAAATGACACGGAAGCTGGTGTGAGCACTCTGTGTGATCTGATCTGGAGGAAAAAAGAGAAAGAGATGAAATCAGTGAAAATCAGATTGATATTCTCCGACTTGTTGTTGCGTGTTTGTTGAAGAGAGAAAGACAGAGAAGCAATCTGGTGCTCATTATTGGTCGCTTACGCCAGAAGAGAGCACACCTTGAGCCCATTCATGCATGGAAAGGAAACACAACGGTGGCGGTGGATCCCCATCAACATGATGATGAGGCTATGACGACGATGATGATCAGGATAAATATAAAGCTGGGTAGCAGCTCACACTACGCGAGTGTGTGTACAGGGAAGAATCTGCTGGAAGGGAAAAGCGAAACCGGGAAAAAGGGATGGATGAGCTAATGGGCCGTAATGATGGAGATGATGATGCGGCAGAGGGAAGGAGGAGGGCTCCGTTTCACCATATCAATCCGCTCCGCTCCATACGTGTGTGTACTCTTTTTTGGAAACAGGAGACAACCAATGGGAGGAAAGGAAGAAGGGAAAGAATGATCATCATCGTCTTCAGCATCATCAGATCATTTCCAGACCATCAACAGGATAAACGAAGGGAACGACGTGGAACGAGCACACACAGGATGACGACAACAACAACACATACACACACACAGGAAGACGACAACGACGCGAGCCTCCACATGATGACGATCACAATATTTGGAAATGGAAGAAAAACGGAAAATAGGAGAAGTAAGCAAGACAATAATAGCAATAAATATATAGAAAGGCCATGAGAGAGAAAATGTACGATGCTTTCGTGGAATTTTCCGGGGATGGAGAGAGAGTGAGAGGGAAAGGGAGGATAGAGTAGTGCGGAGTATAGTAAATTTGATTTGTTGGTTGGGAGAAAAGAATGACGAAGTGGAAGAAGAAGATAGAAGTTGATTTTGATTTGTGCTCTATTCACTGCCACCGATGCTGTTGGAAGTCTACGAGCAATATTGGGCTCATTAGCGAGTCCATTTGTTGGGAAAGCAAAAGAGAGGGAGAGAGACAGAGAAATGGTGGAATAAAAGAAGGATAAAAAAAGTTGAAAAATCGGAGAAATCAAAATGATGATGATGATGTACATTCACTTAAATGAGTAGTGATGGTAGTGGTGGCGTGATGCCTTTTCAGAGAAACGACAAAATGTAAAGAGCATAAGGAAAGTTTATTTTCCTCTCTCTCTCTCTCTCTTGCTCGCACACACACTTTGGTGTCAGTTTAGATTGCCAGCGAATCTAAGAAAGATATTTCCGTGAAAATTGTCATTTTTATTTCTTAGATTCTCATCAGAGTTAAGGGAACGGGAACAACCGCAGGTTTTTCCGTCGGTCTGACTACTAACGACACAAATATCTCAATAAGTTAGTTTCTCTTAGCGAATCGCTATTGATAACCGCTACTTTTATGAACAACATTTTTCTCCTTTCTCAGTTGTCCTCCTTTTTGCGCTCTTTCCACTTGTGCTTACTTTCCCGTCTATTTGCGCCACACTCCTCTTGATTTGATTTATTACTTATTATTATCATCATCACTCCTATATACTCTCCGTTCTCTGTATATCATCTTCGTCCTATACAAAAGTACCCTGATTTTTACGTTTTATTGCCTCTCTGCAGTATTCCAGCAGTCACATAACAGCAATGTAGGTAGCTACCTTACATATACATTTTCTAGCTACTAGTTGCCTCACAGATTGACTTGATTTGAGGCACAATTGAGAGCAAATTGATTCCGTAATGAGATGCTTTCTCGTCGTCATCATCAAGTTTACTTTACCCTAAACCAGCATCTATCCATCCATCCACTCTCTTTTCCACTGCTCAAATAATATAGTAATAATAATAAAATCATCACGTACTTCCCTCTTTTTCTCTCTTCCCTTGTCTGTCTGTCACCCTATCTTCGTCCCTACTTCCCACTACTAGACAAGAGTGCTCCACTTGACAAAACCAAAAACAACCATTCATCTCTCCACATACAGACGCACTTGGCATGGCATATTGTACGCTTTTTCACTTGATCGCTTCTGCTGCATTCTTCACTTATAGGTATTTCAATTTCACAACCAGAAAAAAGGAGATGATCAAATGACAAGTGACAAGGAGCACTTTACTTTTCCCAGTAATAATAATAGCACAACGTAACATATGTCATCCTGCATACTTTTACCCTTTTCCCCACTTCAGCACAGCATAAAAATCACCATAATGGTAGCGATACTCGGACTATTTGCTATTTACTTTATTTTCCCCTTTCCGGCAATAATAAGGCGTATTCTCCCCATCAAAGAGCTAACCTCCGGGCACCCTACGACATACTTTATTACTATTATTGTTATTATTCCCCTGTAACATGCGTATGGGGACAGGCAGGGACACCCACCCACGCACCCATGAACACTCTAAATGCTCCTTATTACGTAATTACAACCTGTCATGTTGACGTTCTTAAATGTTGCAATAAAAATGTTGTGATTTAACTTCAATTTCTTTCTCAGCGTCCCTTTTATACTTTCGGGTTTCGCGTCTAACTTTTAATTACATACAATTATTTTCCAGCGTAGGGTCGGTGTAGGCGAGAAGTAATGGAAAATGCAGACATGATAACGTCTTTCCCTTCTTTTTTATTCGTAAAAGAGGCCGTTCATCATCATCACAGTGATTGCGATTTAATGAAACAACTACAAGAAGAGAGACGACGGAAGCGTGTGTGCGCGTGCATATCAGTCCAAATCTCTGTATTGCTTACTGGTGAATGCGAACATTTTTTTAAAAGGAACCCAAAGAAAAGTGGAAACTATAATGTAATCAATTTTCTTCTTTACTACTGCTCCACACTACTGCTGCTGCTTTCATTTTCTCGTTTCATCGTCATCTTCGTTCCTTTCAACTCTTTTTCCTATTTCCGTCAGCTTTTTATGCCATTTTAGTTAACGTTATCGTCGTCATCGTCATTACATGTTTCCCAAGCAAGCAAGAGGCTCTGACCCTGTCTGTGTCTACATTTTGCAACTAGTCGAGAAAAGCTGGAAAGAAACGAGTAGATGAGAAGTCGCTTTTCAAATTAGGACCACCATTACAACAAGTTTACTCTTGGATGGATGCTTGTAAAAGGTTTCCAGCTACCTACTGCTACATCAGCGCCTACATCCTTATTATTATTTTGTTCGTCTCATTTTATGATAACGCACGAAGATTCAAACTTTCGCAATCAAGTAGTACTTCACTGCTCTTTTTAGTTTTCGTCCTTATTCTACCAGCATGAATACTCGCTACAGCTTCGCCAATCTCGTCATGCTTCTTCGATCTACCGACAACAACAAAATCAGAATAGGGTACATTCGTAAGATCGACTTGATGCCACACACAAAGATGCAGCATGTAAATTTGTTAACCTTTCCTACACAACTTTTCAAAGATGTGTTGTGCTAACAAGTAAAACCATGACGTACCGTACGGAGTAAAGGAGTGCCATTTCGCCCCGTGAATTAAAATTAATGTCACCATAGAGCTCACATCTTGTTGTGCTAACAAGTAAAACCATGACGTACCGTACGGAGTAAAGGAGTGCCATTTCGCCCCGTGAATTAAAATTAATGTCACCATAGAGATCACATCATTACAAACATTTCTTTGTATGTCATTAAGATAAATTACTACAGTTCATTGCTAGAATGTTGTTTGGTAAGATTTGCTACACAAATAAAGCTAATTCTAATTCTTAATAAAATAAATATATGCAGTTGGAACATGGAACTTGAACAGGTTCATTATGAGCAAGAATGTTCTGCTCACAGTGTGAACATTTAACAGTGCTTGCATTATTGTTGCTGCTCTTTTAACCAAGCAAGATCGTGCGCAAAACTATGTTTTGAGAAGTGCCGATAAAAATGTAAAGTACTCCCGTCGTGAAATTTTACGATGATGCTGCCTGCTGATCATTCATAATCATGATGATGACGACGATGATGTTTATGATGATGATGATGTGCATAAAGAGTTTCTCTGACGCTGTGTACGCAGCATTTTGTAGAAGATTTAATGAGCACATTATGAGCGTGCACGTAAAAGAGAGAAGATATTAAGTTACGATATTATTGCATACGATAAAGTGTACAAGTGAGAGATGGACAAGATTAGACCATACTTTACCCATCATCACCAACAAACTACACAGCCTTGCATGTAAATTGAGCTGTTCAGAATAAGTACGCGATGTACGCACCACGAACTAAACAATACGGCCGAATGAATGAGGGCTAGCCCCAAACGGGCTATTAGAGGCGAGGAAATGTCAGTCAAATGTCAAGCCAAACCAGCCATATACCATCTAAATACGAGAGGTTGCTATTTATCACATAGACATGACGCATAGGTATATTACATCTCTGTAGGTATACAATGGACAGGGTCTATCCGACAAGTTGATTCTTTCACTATTCGCCCGTGTAAAGTATTATATGTTTGCCTGATTTTTCTTATGTGTTATGTTTGCTTACCACCATCAGCAGCAGCCAGCCGAAACAGCGCGCACAGTTCTTTTCGTCGTTCGTCACCAAAACCAAAAACTGATGGTAATCCTCTGCACGGCAATGTAATGTGAACCGATTATACCTCAAATTGCCTTTTTTCTCTGGAGACTTACACTATTATTCCTGTTCCGCGAGCAAACAATGGAAAGTGTGCAATTTATTGTGTGGATGATGATCCCTTTTGTATCCGCTGTGCTGCTTGAGTTGTTGTGGGAACAATGCAAACTCGCTATGGGTTATTGCTAGTTGGTATTTTTGAAAAATAGATAACGAACTAGTAAGTATTACACAGCAGAAGTAATAAAAAAGACTCGTTTAAACTCTTACTCCACGCCGAGTAGTACATGAATGCATGCGCAAAGCTTTAGGTAACAGAAACAAGGAGAAAATGCTAATGGACCAATTTTGGAACAAATAGCTTTTCTAAAGGTTATTTTTGGGCAAAAGAAAGACGAAAACGGAGAGGATGATATAATGGGTGCGGTTTTTTCTGGGAGCCACAGCGCTCTATAAAAAATGTATCCAGAGGTAGAATTAGGTGCATTATATATATATGTGTAACTTTATAATGGCCTTGTCACTTGTGTATGTGGTTTTTTTACTAGTAGCAGTCTTTATAGTTAATGCATAACGAAATACGTTGTATGATGTTTGTTTGGTTGGGCAATTTTTCTCTGAGGTATCCGCCAGAAATTCCCGAGTGCTCAGCTCATCATGCTTCTAAAAAGTAGTAGTCCGTAGAATAGCCATGTCAACGAATACGCAGGGAATCAATGGAATGAATGAGTTGACATTTTGTGCCCAATTGTGGTTGGCTTGCTGTTATAATAGATTCGTAGAAATTTGCTGTGAGTAGACAACGGCGGAGTAAATTTACACATGCATTTATTCTTAAATCGGATGACAATGAGCTAGTTTTGTGGTGGCTATTTGCGGAGATTTTCTCCATTAGTGGTTGGCAATTAGCACACAAAATAGCCTTTTTATCAGAAGACCTGATACATTTTTTTCCTTTTCTTAGCGTATTCTGACTATTTCAACCAAGGGGCAAAACATATTTTCCGTTAAATTAAAACCAACAAAAGAGGAAAAAATAATTAGATGGGAGGGATAAAAAAAGTTGCAAATAGGTATATATGCCAAGGAGAGTTCGTTTCAGGTTTGTACAGCGCTATTACTAGTGTAAGTATTATATGCTTCTATAACTGTTCTAACGCGTTTCCTCTTAATAAAGCAGTTCTCTAAATGCAACAGTCCCTCTGAAGGACACCCGGACAAATGGAATAATATTTAAGTAAATAATTATGCCTCATTTGCAAATCAAAAATACTGAAATGTTTAAACGTGTTATTTAACATTTACGTTTACCAAGTATATTGTCCTAGAGAAAAGGAAATATTACATGTAATGAATTCAAAACTATGCCGTATTTTGTGGTATTACAAGTAATTGTACACTTGTCCGTATTTAAAGATTACCAAGGTTGTCATCTGATGTAGATATGACAATATGTCTGCAGTGCTCTGGTTGTATTGTCATGTCAATGGTAGAACTCACTATCTGTAAGCCCTTCTTGGTAGAATAAAACATTGTATCATCTAATAATTTGCTTCTAGAGAAATAATTTTAATTACTAGTAGCTGCTTATTATAATAAATAATACGCGGAAAAGGTTCATTGGACAAAACCACTGCCACCCAATAAATTGTCTCAAAATATTTCTGAACCGCACTGATTAGTGATTATTATGCAATATGGACGAGATGTTGACGTGATTAATAATTAATAGCAATTTATTTACTTATTCATTATTTACTTTTAGCATGTAAATGGTTATTATGAATATATCGTTAGTATGATTACTATACTATTCAATTTTCACTAAACAATCCCTTGTGCATATTTATGAACATCCTTATCAAAAATAGCTGTTATGTATTAAAAATGTGGTTTTTCCTTTTCTCTACACGTTGTCTTCTCACGAAACCCATAATTGGAAAATCCGTACTCTTTCAACGAAAACTATCAGTTGTCCAGAAGACAGGAAGAAGAGGGCAAAGCTTTAAAATGAAAAAAATACTTTGGTCACATTCTAGATCTATTAAATTTATGGAGCTGTTAAATACGTGGTTACAAAATAAAGGCGGAAAGGTGCGTGCATGTAATCGACGAAACTTCATTCTTTCATCAGTCAATTAACATGTAAAGAAGCTATTTTCTAATTCTATATCAAAACGTATTGACTAGAATATTTATATAATTTCTATAAGAATGATTTCTTTATTTGTTGCTACAACTCAGCACAATAATACCTATGTGTCCGCGTTGCTAATGACAGCAACATGAAGCAAGTCTCAATGTCATATTTAAATTTATTGTGATTCTGCTGCAAATGCTTGAATATTTCATTTCATTACTTCTCATCGTTCAGTTCTATTATTTATAAAAGGAAGCCCACAAAACAAGTAAACAGCATAATAACTAATATCAAAACGAAAGCTTCGCTAATGAATAGACAGAACAGTGGCTGGAGGTTCATCTAGATAAATGGCGAGTGGCGACTCACGATTTGGCGAATGGAGGCTGTCCACTATAATTCCGTATGATATATAACGCCTGTGAACCGTAGGTGTCTAACTATGTCCCACCTCCGTACATACCGAAAAGAAATTTTTTTTTCATCCTAATGAATAAATAATACTGTAGGCACATTTTCTGCCTTGCTGATAAATAACAAATCTAATTGTTATCAGGCGAGTAAAAACTGGTTTCTTTGTGTAAAAAGAAAACTCGAAGTTTCAGTGAGCATACGATGGCCAGATATGCAACTACCACTTCGTTAGGCCACTTTCATGAAGGTTATAGGTATGTATATATTAGTGTATTGTTCTTATGATTTACCATCAATATGTTTGTCCATCAAAATAAAGTATCAGAATGATAGATGAATTCCAATTGTTAGTAATGCTCTTTTACGGAGAATTTCATGTCGCGCACTACACGTTACTTGTCGTACAAGAATTCGAGGAAGGTAATTTTGGTTCTCGTGCCATTGTCAGCTTGACACTTATCACAGCATCGTTATGTGTTAAAATCAGCCTAACAATTGGCACGAATTCGATACTTGCTTTACAGGGAATTATGTTATAATCGTAAATTGTAACGGGGTATTTTTTTTCCTATTTCAAATACATATCTACCAGTTCTTAGAACCATATTGTCTACTCAGGGGTTTAAAAACATGCCAATTTTTAGTTACGAACAAATCGCTTTTGGGGTTTGTCATGTTTAGTTACTTTTCTGTTCTGGCTTGACACTTGACAACAAGTAACAATCACCTTTTTTTATTTTTAGCTTTTACAGAACAAGTTAACGCTAAGTGGGCGGGCATTACTTGGTAATCAAAACCGACTTTGATAGAAAGAGATAGAGAGAATAAGTAATACAGCGACTAGAGACGCTTCATATGCCAAAATATGTATTTTACCATTACCATCATGACTACAAACATGTTATGATATTCGTTTTTGCCCCATGCGTATATATAAAATATCCTTTAATGCACACCAACACCAACCCGTCTTTTAACATATCTGTGCGAACATCCAAAGGTTGTGAACAAAAGTCACAAAACTAAGGCTGCCAACCACTTGCTAACAATAAGAAAAAATTGCAATCCTGCTCCTATATCAAAGCTGTAATTACGGACTAATATTACTTGAATAACTAGATTTTTTGTTTGCTTAACTTTTTACTTTATTATATGCGTTTTAATTTCAGTGTAGCCCCACAGGCAGCTGCAGTGCAGAAGCCAAGCCCTCCTCCTTTAGTGAGTACTAGTTGTCAGTTCTGGTGCCTAATTCCTATCCATTATGCTTTGTCCACTTCATTTCTGCCGAGTGATGTACAAACGGCATTGTAAATTTGAGTAACGAGAATGCATCATGTCAATTATGCCCATTGTATGACATGATACTTTAGCGAATATCTGAAATAATTTTCTTTCCAAGAAAAAATTGTTATAGTGCCTCTGTTTTGCAGTTACATCCCGCGTCCCAACGCTATTTTTTTCAGTTTACCTCGTGTCTTTGTGAAGTTGGAACAGTAGTGGCAGAACTCGTCCCAAAGTTCTCTATAACATATAGTTGTAAGAAATGAGACTGAAAAACAAAAAATTGGAAAGAATTTTGTTACGGAGAATACTTTAAGAGAGAAATGGAGAAGAGATTTAAAATATTGAAGACTGTGATTTTCCTATATACTTCTTTAAATGCTATTCTTGTGGCTTCGGCTGATGTGGCCGAGAATAACTCAACGAAACCAAGAACGCAGCTGCAGTTTACGGTGGAAAGGGAAGAACTAGATCTCAAAAAGTTAAAAGACGGCGCACGCATAGATTTCATTTATAATGAAACAGCAGCCTTTCCGGGGAATGTAGTTAGTTCCCCGGGTTGCCCAAAGTACGTGTTTTCGGACAATTTCTCCATAATTATTTTGCTGATTTAAAAGTTGTAAACTATGCTAACATTATGAACATGATTTTGTTTTCTAGATCATATGAAGGGCGACCTTGGGTGTACTTTAGAAATTCTACAAAATGTTACCTCGTGGGCTTCCAAGGCCCTTGTTCCTTGGGCCAACGTATGTTCTACGTGCCCAATTCGAAATATGGAGTTTGTAACTGTGACTGTTTTAAGGAAGAAATAAAGACGAGTGTTAATCTTTCTCCACAACCGGTTGTGGCAGCTACAGAAATAATAGACTACGCTATAAACGAAATATTCCAAAACGTGGTGATGGCACGGCAAGGACTTGCACAGCCTCAAAGTAGTTACCAAGACAACGCTGAAAGAATAATACGAAATCCATTTGCGTTCTTGTTGGGGAACAGAAGTCGTGGGGAAAGACAAATATCAGGTTCACCTAATCATGCGCCTTTGCAAGAAACCCAGTCTTCCGATAAAAATATTGATGGGATCTTGGCACCCTCGGCTAAGACTCGTGTGGCGAGGGCGGCTAGCAAAGAGAGTAAAAACCGGTACAGTTTTTGTTTCTCCAACTGGTATGGACGACAAGTTGTGTATGACAGCTTACGCCAAGAATGCACCCCATTTCTAGATCAAGGACCTTGTAAAAAGGGAGAGTGGTTGGTAAGAAATTTAGAGAAGGAGAATGGGGTTACTTGCGAAAAGCGAAAATGTCGTGAAACTCCAGTAGTTGAGCCGGAGCTTGGAGGAAAGTTCAGTTACTTTGATTATAGACGGCAGGCTTGTTTCTCGGTAAATGTTGGATAATTATTTTCATGCATATTACCTTCTCTCAACGTTATTTACTCAAGAAACCGCAGCTCAATATGTAATCTAGATAACACCTTTTTTGTTCTCAGGAAGTATATGGAACTTCCCACACCGTCAATTACAATCTGGCTGGTAGCATCCTTTCTGGACCCAGTGGGACTTTTTGCAGAGAAGCTGGGATGCGATATAGCCGAACTTTAAAAACTTGTGTAAAAGCAGTAGGGAAAGATTTTCAGTACAAAGCTATAGGGTAGTCTCATTTCCACATACTATAGTTTATATTATTTATAGGTAGTTTGTATTTTTGTAAATAGTTAATGTATGCACTGAATACCTGTAATCACGCAAATAAAACAAATACCTATTCGTAAATTTTTGTACCGCACAAGGAAAATGTTTTTAAATTTTTTATGTTCGGACGGCAATCGCCTATGTGCTGTGTAGCAAGGTACAATGGCACATTTAGAATTACCACCACGTATGTATTTAAACAACTTTTCCATCATTCTAGCCATCATATCAATGCAATCACGGAGACGAGTAAATAGAGAAAATTGAACATGATTTAATTATACATCACTAATTTTGCCCCATACTATTATAACTCATTCAGACATCCATTATGTGCCTGTCCGCAGTGGTAGGTTGGTAGGTATTAGTGCTTTCGTCTTGTATTGTAAAGTGGTACTGATGCGATGCCGACGACATCATCACTATACTGCTATTTCAACACACGCACGGTAGGAAATAACCCTTATTACTGCAAACTAAACAAGCAAGTAGGAGACTTGAACATTGGTAGCGATGCTGTAGATAGGAAAAATCTAATAATATTGGGTTTGCGTTTGATTATTATTGCCTTGATGATGATGATGGTGTGGTGACGACTTCTGATGAGGAACGGCAAGCTGGGAAGGGCAGCCGAGTGTTTTTGTGCCTCTCTTCTCTTGTTGCTGTACAGCTAGATGCTGGATGAATGCTCTGATTGATGGGTAAAATGAAAACAGCAATTTTATCTCCTCTCCTTCATTATCTTCCAATAATCGAATGATACAGCAAACGGTGTAACGAAAAAATAGATGAAAACAGGATAAATTCTATGATAATATGCGTGACGTATAATAGAACACAGATCCGTGTATGCCAATTTTGTAGTTTATTTAACCAACAAATTATTTCGTAGGAGTTTGTGTAACGATGTCAAGACTTACTAAAACAGAAAACCTAAGCTGTAAAAATCAGGAATTCACTGTTAAACAGACAGACTGACAAACTTAAATATAATTTGTAAGAAGGTATCCCTTCTATTCCAAACTTAATATCATTTAATTAAGCATCATTTGTGAGTATGCCCTCGGTGTACTGTGAGTAGTAGGCTGTAGTGCAGCAGTGTGTGGTAACGGTGGGTTGAGTATAATTTAATCAAGGTGAAAAGGCATTTAAGTATTAGTGTTATTGCTTTCACTACTCAGAACAATCGGTATGAAAAGCAGCACGCGAATGACATGATGATCCTTGTTTGTATGAAGGAAGGTAGAAAATGTGCAATTCTGTTTGATGTTGTTTTATTATCATTCAATGCATTTTATAATTAACTGCCACATGGAAAAGGAACAGAGGCATGTGCCACGTTCATCGTAATTGTACTGTGTTGTACTCAACTAAAAGCACCAAAAATGTTTCTGTTTTATAGGCATTTTCGCTTCACTGGGGTTCCCAGTAATTTCTTGGATGCTGCCGTTTCAGTAAATTTATTTTAAGGTTTTAGAAATAAAATCTTTAGTTTATACGTATATGCTCCTACCTTGGATACCATGACTACGTAATGTCACGATAGTTGTTTGGGTAACTGTTAGTGCAAATGGAGGGACAGTATTAAAAAAACTATATGAATTTGCTCAGCATGGGTTTCTATTATGTCATACGTAGGATTGACACCACCACCCATCAACTGCAAAATTAAACTGATGATGATGTTGTAAAATGAAACAATCGGTGCTATTTTCAATTGTTACAATACTGGTTTCACCAAACAGTAAAATCATTTTACCATGTTAGGCTTACTTGGCACTTAACGTCAGGAGTTAAGCAAGGTTGATTTGTAGAGTTGCACACTTACCATTTGTATGATAACGCAAACCTTCATGTTACCTGTTTCATTTCATTGATTTCAGATATGAACGACAGCTACGAGTATTTGTATTTGTTACAGGAAAGAATTCAACCTGAAGAACCTGCCTATCGCCTATGTACTTTATCACGTATCATCTGAATATAAATTATACTCTCTCCCTCTCTTTCCGAAGTCTAGGCTGTAAATATAATAAAGTTATCGTTATTACAGCTCCCCTTTAATTTCACGTATCAAAGACAATATACAGTGTTTATCAACTCTCTCATCTTTTTAATGAGCAGAAAATACATTTAAAGTCCCGCTGAAGAGTACATGTCCTTATACCTTGTTGAAAATGAAATGACAAAATTGACAAATGACATCTTGTTGTAAAGAGCCATCATCATTTTGCTCCGTTACTAAAATGTATTACTGTAACAGCACAAAGTTATGTTATTAATATACTGTAATTAGAAGGTACGCATGGTAATATTATCATGCGGGTACTCCACTCGTTCTGTATGATCGCGGCTAGCATGTTGTTTCTACATTGTCAGAGGATCAAAGCATTTCTCTCCCAATTTTTTTCTCTCTGATCTTTTGTGCAAGTAATAATATAATATTAGTGAAGAAATTCTAATATTAACCTGCTGTACCATTTTATTTGCTATTATATTGTTATACTTGCATCTTGTTAAGGATCATACATAATTCTGTTCCTCACACTCACACTCTGCTTTGATCCCCTAATAAACTCCCTCATTTTACCCGCTCTCAGCACTCCTCTATAATACAACAGCTCTCTTACTCTCCCTGATAGGGATCAACTATCAACTATATGGAAGAAATGACGAAGTTGCTGCTGTCATTTGATTAAAAAGAGGACCAGCGTGGATAGAAAACTTTTATGCCTTTCTGCAGAACTGATGAAGCTTGCTCGAGGTTGGGTTAGGTTTTATTAAATTATCCCAACATTGATGTTGATGATGAGGTTCACGAAAAGGGAAGTCTATGTGTGTGTATTGTGTATGT
>JAHZNE010004741.1:0-23852 GCA_027744055.1 Callyntrura sp. NNG-2020 | reverse complement strand
GAATTTTTATGACAAAAATTCGGTGTCTCTAGATATTCCCATTTCTGGATTTCACTGGAAGCCATCAGTTTTATGCTATCCTTTGGTTCATAAATCCCACAGTTTGTATCATGTTATGGGGTAATGCTCAAAAAACACTTTTAGATGAGCTACGCCTTGGCATGCCCGCTAGTCATGACTGTGCTCAATCGAAGATCTTTATAAAAAAAAATCGTACATGTGTGGCTTGTGGGTGGCGTCAATTCTTAGGTCATTTCATAGAAATGGAACAATAATTCACCCGATCCAGTCACAATCTATATGCAGAACAGTTTTAAACACCTACCAACAGTTTTCTCAATGTCACATAGCTGTTCAAACACACGACCAACGTATTTCTCTCCTTAACATAAAGTATGTGTAGAAGGACAGAGTACCTTACAACGTACATAAGACGGCGAGCCCACTGGCTGATAATAGCCGTTTGATATTGATTGAGAGTTTAATGCAGTTGCATTTTGAAAAAGGTGGATTTCAATCTTTTTTAAATTACATATTTTTCGAGCGCAATATAAATATTAGTCTCAATAATGATCATACATAGCATGTTTAACTAAACCATCATTTCTTAGTATGACATTCAGTTAATCAAGGTTAATTTATCTTGACGTTTGATTCCGACTGCCATGAGTAAAGGTCACCAAGTATCTCAATTTTCAAACGTCTCGTGCAGATTGTGGATACGACATATAAGCTGGTCGTAAATAAATAACAAAAGAGCACAGTAAAGCTCAAAGTTGTTTTGAAATGGGAAATAGGAATTCACCAATATAAAACTACGTCTACAGCATCACCAAACTGATAGACGACGTGAGTGGTTTAACCGTGCCGCTCAACCTTCTACATTTAAATGCATCTGTAATTTACGACATATAGACAGAGAATGGAAAAAGGACGAATACAAAAGGGAGCAAAATAGTGTTTTGGATGGTAAACCGTGAATGATGAGAATGAAATGGTTTGCCCCATCAACGAAAGGGACACATACATACTTGTAGTATGCCATTTTTATGACAGGAGCAAAGGTCGTATTATAGTTTTTCGTTTGACAGGATATGTCAAATGTCAACTCACAAAAGTCCAATTCATAATCAGTCTAGCGTGCTGTTCAAAAGTGGATATTTCATATTCAAGTCGAGATATTATATATAACGCATTTTTGTTCCTTCGACTTGGTAAGGTCTACAAGGCAATACCAAGACAAGCCACAAATTATTTAGAAGCATAATGAAACTGGGTAGGATTTTTTTTGCAATACTCAACAACTCAAAAGAAGCCGTTGTTTTGTTCTGACATGCAACGTAAAACGGGATGCATATAGAGTGAAAGCCGCAAGCCTTAGTGAAATCAGAGTGATCAAATCCTGTGAGCTTGTGGTGTGGGCTTGGTGGTTTGTCTGCCAAACCGACGAAGATATTATAGAAGTCCATGTCGCTATCACTCATGGTTTATATCTACATATAATACTTACCCTCTTAAAGTCCCTGTTAAACGATGATGGCATATGTTCTACTGTTGTAGTGTTTCAGTTCAGTTTTCAATTAAATAATAAATCCACTGAAAACTCAAACCTTATAGATATAATCTCGGTTCAACCCTGCAATATTAAATCGAAGTGTATTGAAGTTTTTTTAAAGAGAAGGATGTCGGCAATAACAGTGAAAGTGAACATGAGCAAACATAATAATAACAAAAATGAGGGGTATTTGTATGCTTTTAACAACCCAGCTCAATGCGTTTCGGGTTTCTACAATAATCCCAACATTTATTAGAGTTGAAGTTTTTAATATATTTTGGATCTGGACTATGTGAGAAGAAGGATGTTTTCTGTCTAGATTGTCGAAAGAAAGCTATCCAAAGAGTAAATATGATTTATTTGACCAAAAATATTGCTTGACCATCCAGTCTCCAGATCCAAAAACTGACCATAGCTTTATTACAATAATCCAAATATTTATCATTAGTCTTACAGATTTTCAAGTTTTAATTAAAAATTGTATTAAAAGTCACATGCGTTGTGATGTGCTCATCAATGTCACCCGTCATTGCAATAGTGAAAGTCGTAAATGTACAGAGTATAACCCTGGTCCACTTCCACTCTAACAACTTCTACTTTAGGTCTGGTTGATATTTCAAGCTTTTAATGGCCAAATATAAGTTCAAAAGTAAACGCAGCAGTGAATTTATGTAACACAACAATATATAGCATTATTTGGTACATAACTTTCTTTCAATATGTTAAATAGAATGTACGTACTCCATTTTATGGCGTCACTTGAACGCTGGTACGTAATCGCAATCGAAGGTATACATGTTGTAGACATAAGGTATTATGAGTTTTCCAAATGAATAAAAACTGGCTTGCATGTTGAATATGTTCGCTTTACGTTGTAGTTTATATGTTCTCTGTAAAAAGTCAAGTCTTTTCGTCCCGAGCGGCAAAATAGCTAGTTTATTTTGGTTCAGCAAACCCCTGGATTCGGTATTCGCCTCCGGTGTCTCAGGAGGTTAATTCTGAAGAAACTACGAAGCTCATCTGCTTGAAAGTATGAAAAAGTAATGTTCATCCACCGTCCCTGTTTCTATCTCCGATTTCAGACAAAATACCAGTGGCACAAAAAGTCGGCTCGATCCAGATCTTATCAAATGGGAACTGCATACATGTCAACCTGACCCTGAGACCTGACGAGTTCACTGTAAATTATACCTGTGTTTGACACCCGACATTGTCTTTGTGAAAAGACAAACCTAATGTTTCCTAACAAGAAATTGGGAATATAACAAATATAATTATACTGATGACATACACGAAACTTTTGCAGTTGCACCTTTTTATATGGAAGCGCTGTGAAACACAAAAGTTCAGCACACAGCTTGAGTAAAATGTGTGGTAAATTGGTGGAAAGAGATGTAGGAAAGTTTGCAAATCTGGAATGGATGACGACGAGTCTAATACGGGATCATGTTTGCAAGAAGGAATAAGCCGTGAAATAATGTGGCAGTTCGTTTATGGCTGTTCTCAAAGCTTATTATCTACTCGAGTCTGCCATGATGTATTGTAAACTTAGGATCATGAATTTACATCAGGTAATGATTCGCAACGGTACCAACCAAGTACCAACATCATTAGTAAAGTTTGTGCAAATTTTTTATGACATATTTTTATGCAAGCCATATAAATCGTCAAGTTATATCGTAAATTAGTAGTAAAATGTGGTCGTGGTATGTACGTTATACATAAAATTAACACAGGCATGGCAATGACAGCAAAAAATGTTGATGTCGTCTGCGGAATTTGTCGTAGAAAAAGACAGCGGGTGCGATGAGAATGAGAGACAAGTATTTATTGCGAAAGTTGATTTTTCCTTTACGCTTTTATTATCAATATCGCATCTCGTATAAAATCTTTTGAAGAACGCATGTTTCACCTTTGTTCTTGTTTGAACACAAAAAAATGATAAGATTATGTATGTGGGGTAAAAAGAACAATAAGTATAAATTAACAGCTACTTACAACTTACTACCTATTAGATGAGAATATGTCTTCGTATCAAATGTACAAAACTGGGAGACGAATAATTTAACATTAGTGAAACATGTCAGGTATAACATTGTAAAAACAAAGTTGTTTTCTATAAGAAGACAGACATGAGATATGGCTGTATAAACTGTATCTAGAATATAATATAATCTATTAAATGTGTCTAAAGCTATAAAATAAAGCTGTTTAGAGATACAATTCGATTCGACCTTGGTAGACACATCTTCAAAGAACTAAAACGATGACGAAATATTGAATATTAAATTGAATATAAACGGGAAATTAGAAGATTTCTAAACTACAGATATGTACAGTACATTCACTCGGGTATACACCGATTTCAATTTACCTGTAAACAAACACACCAGGAGGGAAATGTTTCAGAAGCTCAAACCTGGACGTGTAATTTCCGATCATTCGGAGATCAAAGCATTTACACAAAAGTACAACAAAGAAGCTGCAGACTGGGATTAGATTTGAATAAATGACGAATGCGCATAAAAACTACTAACAATAATATTTTTGGGTATAAATACCTATATTTGTAATATCACCGAATATGAATGTAAAATTTCACAAAATTTATATTCCATGTGGAAATGAATCGCACAACGGCCAACGATTAGTATCGGCATGCAAAATGTATTTTTAAAAGTATCTGTAAACATCCAAGTTAATCAGTGTCTAAAATAGTCGGTATTTGCCTATGTCCTATTTTCTGATTCCAGTCTGTTGCCCGAATTCACTTTTTTTTAAAACTCCTATACATCTCTGAATGATTGGCAATCACCACAATACTATATAACAAACAAACCGCTATGCGTCATAAGCAATATTTAAGTTTGTCTTTGGTTGTCTCCATTAGTCGACCATCATGACGTCGGAAGCGAAACTCTTGGTAAATAAAAGACTACAGTGGCAGCAACGGAAACGGCAAGGACAATCCAACTGAATTTCAGAGATCCCGCTCCCAGCTACAAACGTAAAGGGTGTTACTTGTTGAATTAAAAATTCATTGGAAACATTTTTTTTGTTTAAAGGATAGTAGCAGTCTTTTAAGCTTGGCATGGTGTTTAACATCATTGCCTATAGCTTGTATACATGTCCGTAGACAGTAGAAACAGCGAATTTATGTCTATAGGAAACACTCACGATAACGTAGTAGTTGCAACGATCCCCCTGACAGCATTCGGCACACTTCCAATCTTCATACCAAATATGATGACAGTGAGACACAAATTGCTTGCGTCTATCCTCGCAATGGGTTCTATTCGAGCATTTTTTAGTTACGTAATATTGCTTCTCGGCTCCTTGCGACCAGTACGGAGTACCTATGTTGAATTTCAAAATAATCTTTAAGTGGAAAGTACTTAATTGGCTACTACTAACAAATGCACAGCTGCACATAAAATAACCACTGCAGACAGCAAGCATGGAGTGGTCAAGTCAACGTTGATTCATTCTTGGCATATTGCATTGACTTTGATTTCAACATGTATTAAATGCCAACTTACAATTAGAGTAAGCCAAACAATTCATTAAAGTAAAAAAAATCATTAGCACACAGCAGGCAAAGTAATTCGTACTGGATGGAGACCACAATGGCAAGGCAATAATTAATACATGAAAACCAAATCTATATAACATACGGAAAATAATTGGAACGTTTTGCACATCCACCACAGTACATTTAATAATAATCCAAAATGGCAAAAAGCAATTTCCTGATTTCGTTAATATATAATCTGTAACAGGAAATGGAGCACAAAATAAAATTACTCTGCTGGACTTACTTCCCCATCTCACTTCTGTTAAACATGTGTCTTCATCGTAGCCACATGTCCTAATGGTGGAAAGGCATTTTTCAGTATTTCCCTCTTGGTTCGTACAAACGTAGCATTCTAAAGCTGCACTCACACCTGTAACATGATATAATTTTTTTTGTATAATTGCTTATAAAAATGGCGACATAGTCAATGAAAAATGTTACATTAATTTATGGTTTTTAATCGAAACGGAAAACGGGTATTTTTTTGTCTTGGCATGTGTGCATATCTCTCCTATACGCTCTTTGGAATGTCTTTTAAACTGGATGCTGAAAGAAGCACTCAGTCGTGGAAATGTAAAGAAAACATTTTGAAAATTGGTTTGCAAAGGACCAGATGTGAAATGAAACTTGACATAAGATCGTTATTTTTAGAGCAAGATTCAAAATAACATGATATAGAACGCGATATTTGAGGAAATTACGAGTATTACCAAAAAGCAGGGGAAGTAGTAGAATGGTCCAAAATGACAACTGCAACATGCTTGGCTTATTTTTTGTCATTATACTTGTACAGATCTTAATCAAATTCACATGAAACAACTTATCCGTAAAAAAATTAAATTGCCAAAGCCAAAATTTTGACAAAAATCATTTTGTGCAAAAAGGCTGGAATCTAAAAAAAATGGGATTATTTCTTAACGACAACCTGCCCAGAATGAATCACATGTAAATGCTTCAACACAACACAAATTTCTTTACACATGCAGGTATGAACAGGTAAACGTGATGGGAAAAGGGAAGTTATATTATTGTGTACAATAGAAGGAAAAATTAACATTGCAGCGTATTGTTGGCAGTCCAACAAACTCTCCCAGCATAACAGTCACGGTAAAGCTGAAAGAAAAATGAATACTGCTTGTTCATGAAATAAACCTGTCCAATGTTGAATGTGTGTTCTGTTGAGAGTTACCTGTTAGTGCATAATAAAGATTGTAATATGTATTGTCGTGTAAAAGGGTAACTGATTGTTAGCGAAATACACAGCTTGTGAATTTTCCTAGGGCGTACATTGGCATTGCTTGCATGCACCTGTGTTCTGCATGTAACATTATGACAATAGCCACTCTGTAAAAAAGGAAGCCTAATATCTTGTGTTGCATGTAAGGCATTTTTGTCGTCGTACACTGCTACATTGGTGACGAATCGTTGTCGTTTGGAAAGGAAGTTTAGACAAAGTTTGATCGTTGTCTTTTGTTAGGGTTTTGCTCCATTTCCGCTAATGGAAATAATACTTTCCGCTTTTCCTGTACCAGACTGTGAGATGCAATGGAGTCGGAAAATGTCAATAGTTTATTTTGAAAGAAGATTTGTACATATATTCCATCAAAGTTTGTCTCTTAATTTATATTAGCGAATATTCTTCGAACACACTCAACAAAGTGTCTTAAAGCCATATAAACCCCTTTCAGTATGCTTTAAAGAAGAAACCTTCACATGCAAAATTACTATAAAATAAATGTATTTTCTCTAGGTTTACCATCGTTAATATTTGATTATTTCTGAACCTGATACATTAGTATATAACATCCTTGCAATTACATTGTTTTTTACTACGCTTGAAAATTAAAACCATTTCTATTACTGCTGAGACTCGTGTGGCAAGAAAAAATATGTACATCCCTACCCATGCAGATGACGGCTTGATACAATTACATTGTTTTTTACTACGCTTGAAAATTAAAACCATTTCTATTACTGCTGAGACTCGTGTGGCAAGAAAAAATATGTACATCCCTACCCATGCAGATGACGGCGAAACACGTGAACCGAAAAAATACTCGTTATTTCTGTAAAACCTGTGTAAAATAAGATACGATAAAAGAGAGAGTTACTCAGAACAATCTATTTTAACGAAATTAAGCAAATTCGAATAAACAGAATATTTCTCAGCCTGCCGTTTCGTCGTCTATTTCTAGTAACAGTGTGAATGAGAATCCGTTATATATACACTTCAGCTTTTCATAGACTTCCTTTGATCATGTAAACTTCACGTCAATCTACCTGAACCTGTAGTAGAGATGCATTCTGTGTTTGACAATGCGATTGTGAAATAAAACAGTTCAAGTTCATTCAAACAGTTTTCCGTTTCCAAATGTAGTGTGCGAAATCAAGAAGCTTTAAGCAATGCACTTTAGATGAATCCACCATGATTAACCTGAGAACTACCTTGTAAATTGACTTGCAGTAACACTTTCTCCTAATCAATATTTGCCAATAGTTCAGTAATTAAAATGTCAGCAACAGGCAGTCTTTTTAATTAATGACCCGCCACTCATGTTACGTGTTAGACATTTTAAATAACAACAACATTCTTCATTTAACAATAATGGGAATGCATGGCATAGAGAGTTGAGACCGTTCGGTCGTTTGTTTGGAAACAAAAATTGCATAGGATTCTTCCTGTGTAAGTATTTGTCTTGCCAATAGAGATCCCAACCGAAGCAATCTACAAGACGTTTACATAGTCGTTATCATATATTCTGTAAACACCTAAAAACCATTCCCATATACATTTGTCTTTAGAGAATCATGGACATGCATTAGAAAGATCAGAATCGATGGTTGGACTACTGCTACAACTTACAACAACCAGCAAAGATTTGGGGCAGCAAATCTACATAATATATCCGTTACAGTACTCACATGATTTCAACAAGAAATGACAAATTTCTTAAAGAGTATAAATATTAAAAATTACGTAATTTTCTTGTGTACCTTTTATGTTCTAATTTTGAATTTTGCTGACTAATGTGCAGCTGTACCTGGTTGAAAATTACTCGTGTAATTATCAATTAATTATGATTATCGCACGTAGAGTACTTATATCTACATTACAACATTTGGTTGGTTGGGTACAAGCTTGTGATAATATAAACACTTTGAGACTGCTCCTTGTTCCTCCTACATCTCTTCATCATTATCAGTGTTTTTTGGCGTTTATCTAGATTTATAAATAAAAAAACCAACATTATGTATTTACAACACATGAAAATGAAATGTTTCTGAAGCCCCGAAGACAGCCTTTATAACATTACAAGCTTTTTTTATTACAGTTTATAGTTTACGACTTTGCTAAAAATAGAAATATGCTAGAGGAAAAAGACATTTAAGTCATGTTTTTAGAAACTACACGGAATGGCGAAAAATTTACGGTGAATATTCAACCTTTTTGAAAAAAAATCTCCCGTTTACTGATGCGACCAAAGTGTCTGCTTTTGCACAACTTTAGATTTCTGTTACTCGGTCAAAAAAAACGGAAATTGGATGTACGCATGTAACATGGATCATAATTTGGAGAAGTATACTTACATAAAAAAGTCATATAAAATATAGCTAATACTAATATATGATATGCATATACCTACATGTCTATGTAAAAGCAGGTTTTCAGGCTTTTTATTATTTTTTCTCTAGGAAATGTAAACGATAATCTGAGAGCACGTCAATGTTATGTCTGCTTTAAACTGATATGACTTCATTGGAGCAAATCATACCCGAACCGAGGTATTTGAGCTCATGTCTCATGAATACGTAAACTTCACCATTCGTCTATGTCTTTCACGACTCTCGTGTGCGTTAAAAGACTTAAAAACACGAGCACCAGCATGAAAATCTGCACTATGAAAACATCCCACCAACTGTTTCGTGTTTTACGAAAATTGATGAAAGACGTTTATTCATAAGTATCCATATTATGAAGAAAACTTGTTGTGAACGAAACGATCAAGTCGAGTTAGCGCTGTTTTGAAAAATCAGGAACCAGCCAAGTTACTGCGGCCGTTAAAAAATAAACGGAAACTACGTGTGAAGTTGCATAAGTACAACATTAGTTCTGCTCCACACCCATTTCTGGCTGCACACTTATACGGTTATACGTCCGTTATCAGGTTGTACAGTGGCTGGTGTGCAGAGAAGAGTATCGGTGTCGGAGTTATCTCGCTGTTCATACCAAACGCTCTTAAACCTGTAATTAGCCATGGTAAGGTAATTGGCGGAAATTAAGCGTGACATTATATGAGGCTGATTTTTTTTTAAATTTGTGAATCGTGTTTTTAATTGTAGCAGTGAATAATCATTGTGATATGTATTAAAGAAACAATTTTTTTCATTCCAGGATGAGTTGGATAAGCAGCAAATTGCAAGTAAAGTTATTTAGTTTAATTACTCAAGCATCTTTCTCCTATTACCTCATGTTATTTTTTTGCATTTTTCTTTTTCATGCAGTTTTGCAAAAAGCGTTCGACAGTTTTGCCCAAGGCAAGGGTTACATAACACCTGAAATGGTTGGAACGATTCTTCGTGTTATGGGACAAGCGTTTAATGAGCAGACCCTTAAAGAGCTTATAGCAGAGGTGGATCAAGACGGTAAGAATTTCATTTATCAAAATTTTTAAGAAAATCACTATTCCAAGGAGACTTTTTTTCCAGCTTTATGAAAAACTGACTGAAGTTATTTTCATCACCCACAACAACTGTCAACAATGATAACGTCAAGTTTTCTGTTTGTTACAATGTTAGGGTCTGGGCAAATCGAGTTTGCAGAATTTGTCATTCTTGCTTCCAAATTTATTGTAGAAGAAGATGAAGAGGCTTTGCAAAAAGAGCTGAAGGAAGCCTTCCGCCTGTACGACAAAGACGGTAAAAACTTTTATAACAAAGTTTAACAGTTGATTAACTACACAAGGCGCTAATGGTAGATCCCATAAAGTTACAATTTTTTTATCGTTGTAGTCTACAATTTAGATGAATTTAAAAACGTGAAAATTACTTTTTCATGACGTCTCCTCACCACCCGTTCATAAACGACGGGGAAGAACCGTTTCACAGTTTTCCCAATAATTGGCTACATATATTATGATGACCTTTGATGTACTAGATAGATGTGTTCCTACACATGTATGCAGCCTGACTTTCATTACATTCACAACAGTAGTGGCACCTCATTGCATAAATCAACATAAATTAAGGGAACGAATCGTTGTGTTATACAACGTTTAGGTTTAGCGTAAAATCTTGCATTATACATACCAAATATAGCAATGGGCTACATACCGTACGATTCCTTGCTGCTGTTATAGATAAGATATATAAGATTTATAAGATTTTGGGAACAAATTACATAATCTCTGCTTTCCAAAAAACGCTTGTTTAAAACATATACTCACTTTCCGATGAATCGTCCTTATTATGTACCTTTCATTTCATCATAAAGCATACATTCATTTGGAGAAACATAAATAAACAAATACGCCCAGGAATGAATTTACCCATTTTCCGCTTTCTTTCAGAATTCCCTTTGAAAATCCATGCAAAAGCATACGCTTCGTCATAAAACTTTCAAGTGTCAAAATATGATCTTTTCTCTAAACATACAAATTCACAAATCTGGCCCGCAGCTTCGTTTCCCCCTAAAAGCTGCGTCAGCTTGTATAATTATCAGAGAAGACATGGAAAAGAAGAGCTTGTAAAACGGGAATACACAACAACCTTTTTATAGTACAGACAGAGAGAGAGAGAGTAGAGAGGAAAGAGTCACGTTATATATGTCAGATTACAGCAGCGATACGCTGCCTTGCGATATAGGCTACATCATCCTATAATTCTCTTCTCAGTATACTTGCATTTCCCAGCCAGTTATGACTATCAGATGGTCCATGTCATCAATTTTTATGCAAATTACATATGTATATATTCTTGCAAGTAATCATGACCTGCAAAGCATGTAAATCTCATTTACATTTTTAAAGGTTCATTTTTCAAAATTCATGACTTATATTTGCACATAAAATGTAGTCTGTCTGGTATATATATGGTATATAAGTTGGGCTATAAACAAGCATAAAAATTTTGGTTGTAGTGGGTATGTGTAGGAGGAGAGCAGTAACGGAAGAAAAATCACGTCAGTCGGGTCTGCATTTCCTTCATCGCAACTTTATGCTGCTGTTAACTCACTTTTTTTTGTCCAACTGTTATATGCCTACGCAAATACAACTAGGTATACGTGTGCGTAAATAGAGGCATAATTCATGTAAGCGTAATGTTCATTTAATGGTTCCAACACTTCTGCCAGTACCGATTTCCCGTGGCTGCCTTTCCTGTTTTTACTTCATTTTCAAACTTACTAACGACATGTAGGTGGACATGCATGCACCATCTGTTTGGACAGCATAATGTATGTATGTAGAAATTATGTATTCAAATGAAATACAATTTCCACTTTTACAATACAAATTCATGTAGGGCAAAGTACAACTTTCTATCACTTTATTTCTCTCAAATATTATACATTGCTTCAAGTATTTCATGCATCAAAAGTTTTAGATAAGTTGTCGACAACATCTTAAATTCAACATATTAAAGATTAAATTTTAGTACAAAGTTGCATCAACGAGTGTCAGACAGAATGACAACTAGCAAACCGCCTATCTTGTTGGGTAAAAGAAAAGGGTCGTTGGCAAAAATGACAAAGGTTTGTGTATGCCATGTCAACGATAACTGAGGAGGATGAAGCAATAATTATTACAAAACCTAAATTTTTCTAAAGGAAAACGCATATAATGAAACCATGTTTGCATAACATTTTTCGGTCGCAACGCAACATTATAATTACATGATTAATTAGCCAATATTACGGCAAAATATAGTTTGTCAACTATATTAAGCCCCTTGGCCCTGCTACACAACAGACTCTATTTAAATATTTCTTGTTTTGGTACACGGTAAACGGATCCCTATAGTTTCCTTTCTCTATTTGTGACAATAATTGGGTTGGAACTGTTGTTGGTTGTTGGCTTGTTGCTGCAGGTGTCGCATATATTCAAGTACTACCTAAATTCGTAGGTACTTTTAACATTCAAATACACGAATTGTATGTATCTTCCGCGAGGGAAAAATAAGTAGAAGTGAAATGTCAAGTAAAATACTTTTACTTTTTATAAAAAAAGAGGAATATTCGCATTACAACCATAGACCATGGCAACTTTCTCATACTGCACGCTCTATCAACGTTACGTATGCATACTCCTTGTTTATTGACACAGAAGAAAATAGAAAATCATGCAGATATGGCGTCTGTCTGAGAGACAGCGTTTGGCATCTGACTCTGACAAAATAATAATAATAATGCTAAACGGTACGAACAATTTAGCGCTTTGTCAACTTACTTGACGGTTATATTAGCTTCATCTTCCAAATTATTGAAATTAAGTCAGATGCCTATTTGTGTGGTAGCGGAGATAGAGGGAGGGAGGTTGGAAAACCCAGAGAGCATGCCACACGGCTACACAGAGACACATCATAATGTTGTATAACTCACGGGCTGGCATGTCTTTGAAACAGTATTTTCAAGCCTCCACGGAACTAGAATGTTTATATTTTGTTGAAATGAAGTAAATTGAGATAAATTGCTGTGCAGTGCAAAACTTGATGCATGTGTACAAAAAGCACTCGCAAGTCGCAATGCAATGTCAATGTACATCTTGCTTATTTATACATCCGTTTGTAGTAATGCATGTCTGGCCCAGCGTGCGCTCTAAACCAACACATAAAAACTTTCATATTTTTAGAAACATATTGACATTTAGATGATATATTTCAACGGTTAGATTATCATAATAAAAAGATATTCCAACAGAATAATAATATGATTAATACATAAATTTGGGCCATGTTCTGCAGAATTCATGGAGATGATGACTGGCTAAACAAGGAACCTTGGAATTGCTGATCGATACATATTAAAGGTCATATGGGTGCAATTTCTGTACTAATGTATGGCCTTAGTGGTCATTATACAGCACAGCATATCCAAATATTGAAACTACCAATTTTACTCACAATTGTCCGTATATATATTTAATTTATCATGTTTTTACAAGTCCAAAAATTATCATGAAAAATTATTAATTTGAGTTGATAGCTATAGTAAGACGAAATATTCCTGAGTTAACTGCAAAAAACTGTACAATAATTTAATTAACACTTATTAAACATGTGGTATGATCTTGATCTAAGTATTACGCTAGAAACTTTACAGCTTTTCAGTGCAATTTAATATTTTTAATGTAATACGTAATTAATGAAAAGCAATCAAAAACCAAAAATTAAATTGTTCAGTCCAATGTTCAAGGGATGTTATCATCATCGTATATTTATGGCGTTAAAACATTGTCAGAATAAAGAATATGAATATAACACATTTATGTATCGCAAATGCTTAATAAACTTGTCAGTATTATCGCATCGAATTACATCACAAGAAAATAATTGTTAAGCATGTTTTATGTATGCCAGCACCTTTTTCTTTCCATTCTGTATAGCTTGCCCGAATAATTTATTAGGATTGAGTACTTACATAGGTTTTACATTTGCAACATCTGGGTGAAATATATATTAGTCACTAAAATAATTAATGAATTAATTAAACTTGATAAAATTATAGTAATTATCTTTGTCGTCAACGCAATGGACATATAAAGGAAACCAATGCAGGGGCAATTTGATGTTACCGTTTCCGACACACCAATGTTTAATATTGCATACAATACGAAATGTTCTATTTGGTCTTCCAAGAATACCACATATTCCATAGTAAGATGCTCTTTTCATATATAGGTTTATTTATCGTCATGAAAACTCAAAATCGAAATCAAGCATTTTTGTTCTGTTTTCACCAATTAATAGTGACAGTGATGTACCTCATGGCCATATCCCAAAGAGACGGTCGACGAAGGGGTCAAAATAGTAAAGTTACATATTGGATCAAATTAAGAATGTATATAAGGCAGTGTTTTCATTGTCTTTCTAAAATATGATACTAATAAATGAAATGGGGCTTTCGGAAAAAGACTTGCAGTTGAAAACAAGGGTTTTGAATATAACAACTTATCCCCAGCAGAGAAAAGTAGATACTATTTTTTTACTGAATTCAGAATTTTACAATACAGAAAGACAACAAATACATAATATAAATTTTAAAAAGACAAAAAGAGTAGAATTTGAACATTGGAAGATCACACTTTTGTTGTAGAAAGACAGAGATTGTGCCCAAGGTTTCTCGGCTAGAGAATCTCTAGTCGTAAAGTTTTAACATTCAGCTTGGAAGATAAAGATGATGGCAACACCGGCCATCATCACAGTTGATGGCTTTTAAATAGGCTCAAATTTCGTACATACAGTAGAATCTCTAGTCGTAGAGTTTTAACATTCAGCTTGGAAGATAAAGATGATGGCAACACCGGCCATCATCACAGTTGATGGCTTTTAAATAGGCTCAAATTTCGTACATACAGACATAGCATATATATAACACTAATTTCCCCAGTTCAGTGTAGTTGTAAAGAAATTTCCCGTCCCTCCTGCATATAATGGGTCAAGTTTTAAATTTATCACTGATTATAGCGTTGATGGACAAAAGGGTACAACAAGCACAGTTGCATGGCAAGGACTCAAAGCAAGAAATCGGTTCCTTAGGTGAGGAGTGGGAGGGGGATTCTGTTTTCCCAAGAAATATTTCCCTGGGGAAATAGTCGTCACCGGAGCCGGAGCCAATTTCCTAGACTACAAAATCTATTACATAATCACATTCACATATCACCGTTGTTGATCTCTGGTTCTTGCGTTGGTGTCGTTCTCTAGCGGAAAAGTGGAATCGCATTACCAAATACGCGATTCATAATGTTGCAACGCCATAGTCGGTTCGTTGTATTTTGTGGATATTTGGTTGTATATGTGCTCGTGCTTGTGCTAGTTGTGCATCTACTCTCTGCTAAAGATGATCCTGGTACCCCCATCGTAATACCGCGAAGTTTAAATGCTCATGGATTTTCCGTCTGTTTTAGTGTTTTACTAGAGACTGGAGAAAAAGGAGAGAAGTGGAAGAGTGCAGTGAAGCAAAAATGTAAACAAACACAAACATCAGCAATAACAACTTATCAGATTTATCAGCACATCAGCAGCAGCAACGAAACAATGCATAAATAACTGTTTGTGTCCACAGGCAAAATCATGAAATGAGCTACAATGTTGCATTTAGCAGTTATTTTTCGAAAAATAAATCTAATAAACGAATATGTGCGTCAATATTCGCTGTAATTTTCAGTTATGAACTGTCAACATATGGCTAGGGGCTAGCCAGCCATCGCATTGGGAAGTGAATTTGGTGTGTTTAGTTTTAGTCATAGTCATGTCATAAATAATGTTTGCATTTGCAGCATCGAAATGTTTATTGTTGCTTGAATCACTCAATTGTGTACCGTTGTAACCGTTGTAGTGATTAGTGATCAGATTGCAAAACCATGCTTTACAAATTTTCCGCTATCGTAACTTCTGTGCTAAGGGTAAAGGAAATGCTTCTTTCATCTTTCATGTTTGATTTACTTGAATATTATAAGGTTTCATGTAGATATGGCGTCTGACTGACTCTGCCAAAATAACAATAATAATGCTAAATGTGCTGATGAAGTAGGAGTTTATAGATATCCCTTTACTGCCAGATTTTTTAAGTAACAAAGTTTTAGAGAACTCAGTTTTAAAACTTACCACGTTCACTGTTCACACGTATATGACGTAGGAATTACCAAAGCCGAATTACTTTGCCATTTACACTTTATACTTGTAACTTGTGATCGTAGGTGACTCAAATTTTTTGCAAATTTGCTAGAATCCCCTCTCCCACAAACAAATGTAGCCTGTTTAAATTAAACGTCGCATACAGTTTGAATGAAAGGAAGAATTGCCAATTACCTACAGTTGCATAACCATAACATGAGTCCCTATTTTTTATTTCTGCATTTATTGTGCGGGCGAAAGAAATGTGGACGCTTTTGGTCATTTCAATCGTCATAAATCCAAATAAATTATTGCTGTAATTTCAGTAAATAAATGGAATCATGAGTAGCAAAGCTGGAATGAAAGGCGTTCTCTGGAAATGGACCAACTACTGGAATGGTATGACCAAAATCTAATTATTTGTTGATCCCTCACTAACTCTAACCGATGTAATACGGATTTATTGGATTGTAATTGACACTTTTCAGGGTGGCAGCCTAGGTGGTTCATATTAGATGATGGAATATTGTCATACTATCAGTCAGAGGAAGAAGTAAAACAAGGATGCAAAGGATCTGTATGTGTCGCTGCATGTGATATAAACGGTTAGTAATTTGTATATACATGTACATGAGTTACATGCTGTTCAACTAATTAAGAGTTAATGATTGATGATCTTTTTATATTAATTCACTGTAGTACACCACTCTGACCCTTTAAGGCTGGATATTGTAATTCAGGGAGAACAACATATATATGTTAGGGCAGCAAGTTCTACAGAACGGCAACAGTGGCTGGTTGCATTAGGAAGTGCCAAAGCTCAAGGTTTGGTGGCCAGAGCTAAACGTCCTCCAGGTTAGAATTTTTTATGTTCACTCACATAAAAAAATGAATATAAAATGTAAATATTGATATTTAAAAATATTTTCAAAGAATTGGCTACCACCCCGGACGACGTAAAAGCGAAAAAATCGGAATTGCGCTTATATTGTGATTTACTGATGCAACAAGTTCATTCAATTAAAGAAGCCGCTACAACTGATCCTCAACCAGACATTAAAGTATGGTTTACGTTTTGTGTAAACAATGTGGATTCCAATCCTGTAACCTTCAGTTTGTTGCAAAATTTTATTTTATGTTTGCAGAAATTGGATGAATGTACCAGCCTACTGTCTGCCACGTGTGATACATTTATAAAGACGCTTGACGAATGCGTGAAAATTGCCAATGCATCTCCGTCGTATTCTATTTCCTCTCCACCACCTATCCCAAGTTTACCGGTTCCTCCGCCTAACAATGTATTTAAGTCGGGAAAAGCAAAGTCAATAATACATTCGAATTCTCATTAGACTACTTTATAGGTGTTGAATTTCATTATGGTGTTAAATTCTTCAGAGCGAGTTCGAATCAAGGGGCGGTAGATCTCATAATAGAAATGCAATTTTTGTAATACAAATTTTCTACCATATATCGTTATGGCGACTTGTAACGTATGTAACTTATAGTTGAATCTTACATGCAGTAATTGATGCGTTAAAAATGGTTATGAGGTCTACATGTAAGCCTCAGCTAAAGGGAAAGATTATATTTAAAAAATCAGACAAAGATAATTAGATGTAGTAGCCAGCGATGGTACTTTAGTTTGTCGGTTGATTTGTGTAAACAAACCGGTTCCTGTTAATCTTTTAATGAATCGAAAATATGTAATAAAATTGGTTATCACCAGCCCTTAGCAACTAATGGTGGTGCGTTACCAAGTTAGTATTTCCATTTCAAGAGTATAAAAACTGATCCTGTTATAGTTCATGTTTTTTAATGAGGCATTTTATGTAGCTTGTTTTATGTTACGTATACTTTTTACTTATTTTTATAATTACTAATGGGAACTTTTAGTGACGTGTGATTTTAAAATGACTGCTATCTAAACCGTTGCATGGCTTCAGCATATAATTTGATAATTTCAATCCATATCGAAGCCCCAGCAAAACTAAGTTTGCTAATTAATTTTTACATGAATTATAAACACAATGACCACTTAAAGAGTGCCGATTTCGAATTTATAGAAATGAGGAATCACTTCCAAAAAATGTAGATTATTCATATTTACTTATTATTTATTTTTTGGAGCGAATGATGGTCAGGCTGATCGTATTAAGAGAGAAATTTTGAGAGTAGTCTTGTGAATATAATTCGGGTTTTATTTAACAAACATAATCTTGTGAGCGATATCCATTTGGGCAGACATTTATATGTTGAAAGAGCGATTGTGAAATTATTCGACTTCTTGGTAATCTTTTGTTCTATCATAACGGATTTTTACATGGATTTACAAAAATCTTATAATGTGCACATGCCATGCATATGATTGGTGTCGTACGCGTTCTGCTTGTGGGACTCTACTAGACTAACTAGAGGATTATTATGAACATATCTTTTGAGCGTAGAAATCTTAAAACATTCCACTCCGATGCTTCACATTAAAGAACTACGTCTACTATTTACAACTTTAACAGAATAACAAAATCAAAAGCAGTTGTATTTAATGCTACATCATATCTAAATTTTTCCAGAGTAAATATGAATAAGCAATAATATCGAACTGTATTAAGTTCGATAGAGACTGGGAAGTCGTAGTGTACTATTTTAATTCCAAAGAAAAAATAATGTAATATATATAACTCTTTTCAAACGACGACCGGATGACCTATGCAATGAATTGGATATAACCTAAACGTAAACCGTTGCAATTTCTAGTTCTGTGGATATAATATATAATGTTGCTGTTTATCCATTGTTGCTAAGGGTGAAGCTAACTTAATTCTGTTTCAAGCATTCCTAATTTTTAGACATAGCAAGTAGTTATATCGATGTTAAGTTGATGTCTGCAAATTAACGTTTATGATTCAAAGCACATTTCTATGGCTACATCCCTATATTGTCAGCAATCTCAACCACATTGGTTATCGTGGAGGAAAGAGTTGTGGTGTACATTTTCAAGACGACAAATCACTGTTATTCTACCAAGTTACGTGCTTGCGTAATCTTCCACGTTTTGATTCACCATAACTTATTTTATTTAATTTTAGTGCACGTGATAATTTTCTAGTTGTTTCTTGGTGCTGAGTTACCTATAGGTATTGTCTTTCCAGTATTTGACAAACTTTTGTAAACACACAATGTTCTGTTATCCGAGATTATAAATGTACATTGCATTACGTACATACTTAGGGAAGCGCAGTAGTCTTAATAATAGTAAAATAGTTGTTCATTCATAACCTAAAATATTTCTGAAATTTTCCAAATGTTGTATACCTGGTCGTTTTTACCCAAAGATAAGAATGAGACGTCTTAAAAAATATTTGTTCGTTTACGTTTTTAAAGGACGTTGTAAAAAATCTTATACTAGTGGTAGTGGTAAATATGCTTTTCTGCTTTGTGCATCGTCGCATTTCCAAATTTCCATCTTCATACACAAGTTATTAATGGTGACTTTTCTGTACCATAATATAATGAGCGCGTGGTTATATTTATCGATCTGTATTACTTTTAAAAGTTTGTTGTAGTAGCTTCCACAATATTTATTTAATTGTTTACGTATTGTATTTTTTATTAATGTAACGAGGTATTGTCAAATTACAAATATTATATTATTGTTAAAACTAGGTTCAGTAACGGTACGTTTTAGATTTTCGACAACGATGTGAGCAGGTACATATTGAATATATGTGTACAGCGGGCTTGGATGTAATTTTGATAAAAATGCCAGATTCCACTATATGTTTCTTTTTTTGTTGGATATCGTCATTGACTAACAAGCATTTTCATTCTCAGTACATACTTATAGACACCATTTCATAATTTTTCACATTACAAATTTAGATTCCTCCAAAATATTTCACGCAAAATGACATAAAAAATGCTGGTTTTGCGTGCAATTGGGAAAACTACTTGTCGTACAAGAACAAATAAGGTATTTATGGATTCGGTGAGTAAATGTACTTATGCCTGAAACGGAATTCGCTTGTGGAAATTCAAGTGGAAAATCAAGCCCTAAAGTATCTCACGCAACTCAAAATGGCATAAATATTTTAATTGTAATGTTTTGGAAGAACTACTTGTACAATAACAAATGGGGTATTTTTGGATTTAGCGTTCTTCGGCGAGTAAATGTACGTATGCTGGTTTCGAAATTCGTTTTCAAAAACATTCAAAAATCAACAAATTTTCTACCTACGAAATGGAGGCATGGTTACTAGCGTTTATATAGTAGCATCTCACAACCGCACCTTTCCTCAAAATTCAAGGTAATAAATTAAGCGATAAAAAAAGATAATGAAGCACGGGCTCCGTCCCAGAGCTGACCGTGGACGCCCCATGGTGCCGGCGGAACCCTATATTACGGATGTCACTGGCTTGCATTTAGGTACCTGGATGTAACCGTATAAAACATGTACAACTTTTAGTGCTTTTTCGTGCAAACTTCGCATAAAAAGTTTTTCCACACAGGGATGGTCACTGTTACAAAAATAGCAATTCGGAAGTTGGACGTGCAGATCAGGATTTTGCAAAGAATTGTGTACAAAAACAATATTTAACTATTTAAAAAAATATGTCAATAATCTATATCATGCAAATGCAGTTCAGCATGTTGCATGTATCCCACATACGAAGTAAATTTACGCGTTAAAAGTCACACAAAGTTGAAAGTGCATTTTTGTAAATACATTCGTTTGATAGATTTATTGTACAATTTCTCTTATTTTTATAACGTACAAACTCAAGTGATTTACCATAACTTTAAATTAATATCAAACCGGAATATCGTGGCTGCCCTACTTTACTCCACAACAAAATTGTTAAGGCTTACGATGGTAACCATTTTTTAAATAGATATACCACGATCAGTCTGAACTAGCAAATAGATAATAGCATTAAATACTAAAAGTACAAATACGTATAAACGCATTTTATCTACGGTCTGTTACTCACGTTGCGAGTATTGAAACACTGGTAAAAAATTACTAAACATGGTTTACAAAGAAAATTTTGCAGAATCGTGATCTCCATGTCTGAATAGTTATATTGATTACCTGCAAGGATCCCTGATGAGGGTTTCATAACATGGTTTCCTAGTAAGATTATTGCGTGAGTACTAATAATTTGCAGCAACAAAATTAAAGCATTACATATTACAAAATTTATAAATATGCAACCACGCAGCCAAAAGTACATATTATATTGACAATCTGTAATGTACCCATTGATTTTTGGTTAAATTTGTAACTTTAAAAACTATATGTCATGAAATGTACCCGTACCTGTATTTCAAATGTTAGTTATGGCAACGATCATTCAGGTTCAAATTACGTCCGCTTTAACTAGTCCGTCTTCGGTGAAACATAAAATTTCTTACAACGAACACATAATTTCCATCCCTAGTGGCAGACAAAATTTACACTTTATCTAACTTTCCATACATCAATTGATGCTACTCGGGCCATAACCACAGCAAAGCACAATGCTCGTTATTTAGCCCCGTGAGATTATAGTCGTGGTATGTGGTATGCGGGGTTTGGGAATTTACATACGTGCCAGAGGGTCCCCAGAAATACATTTCCGTGACAAAATTTCGAAATCGAAAAGCTTATTCCTTTGATACAAAAATAATGGATTGTTATTCCATTGAACCCAAACCACAACAAGATACCAAATATTGGATGTCCTGTTATGTTCTCTTGTTGGAAGTTAATCACATCGTTTTAATTTTGTGGTATCCATGTTGATTGATTGAAAGATTTATGACTAGCATGTTACGTTTACAAGACAGATGAAAACCTAGAATTTGTACTTGCAGTAGGCCCACCATCCATCCGTCGTCATCTATTCTAGAGGACAGTCCTCTATTTCCATTCCCAAAACCACCAAATGGAGGACGGTTTAGACATTTGTTCGTTGTCCTATCGAATTCTTTGCTGGATTTGATATACACGATTCCCCAAAAACTTCAAAAAGGCATAAAAAACATTATAGGGAAATAAAAATTTTCGTTCATAGAGTAAAGGTACCATAACACATAATGTAGAGTTGGCCGCAATCAATAAAGAAACGTTACATACAGGGAGTTAAATAGATTATACAAGTAAAAAAATAAATAGAAACTCTGATCTTTTACTGTCTCTCATGAGTTTATAATTGCAGCGTCTACACCTGAGAGGTATGTTCAATGTTTTCGTAACAATAGTTACGGCACGAATTAGTTTTTCGTGTGTACAGTCATTCACAAATTTAAAATAAAATGTTAATTTTAATTTCAAATCAAACCGTAGTTTTAGTTGATAATTTATCATTAAGTATTATTCTTTATATAAAATTATTCAATATGTTAATAGCACGACATTTTCCTTTATAAAATCCGCATGATTTTCAAACTCCCGTAAATAATATTATTTTGCATAAAACAGTACCTTGACTGTAATATTACATTTACCTTGACATTGGCATACACGTACGTTGTGATTATATGTCCTCTAGTTAGGAGTTCGATATATGGCAGGCCTACGTGGAAGTGCACATTTTCGTTCGAACTATGTAAAAATAAAGAAATGATTACAACTATTTGACCAAATTGGCATTTGTTGTAGTACCATGTATTCATATAACAGTTGATCCTCAAGACTTAACACACGACGATATGATCTTTTATTTGCTGGACTAGGTGCACACGACATTTAGTTGACTGTTGAGTGATGGTAGGCTGGACATTGTCCTGGGAGGTCCTTATGCCAGGATGTCGGAAATCACTTGAATTGATGCCCCACTGCCTACAATGAAAGTATGACATAAATTCTACCACTACAAGCAGTGAGTAACTTTGTATATGTATAACTGTTTTCACGGTACGGAACTGCTAAAAATCCGCTCGTAAATAGGAACAATTGTTCATATTGTTCACCTCGTATTAACGACTCAGTATTGAATGGTCAGTTGAAAATCCCCGCCTCCTTGCTTTTTACTCCCATGTGGGTCCCCTTCGGAAACAATACTATCCATTATTCCTTGGTGTAAAGGGCAAGGGCATTATTAGGAAAATATGTAAATAGACGTTGGTGGCATAAAATTCTTGGTTTGGCTTACTTACATTACATGACATCTCCAACATCAAACATTAAGCAACGAAGTAAATATCTCCTTGTGCATTAATCAATGGAATCCTTTCCGTCTTTCACCTATTCGTGCACAACGGTTCTTCATGTACTATTTTACTTCAAGAACGTCTTGGGACCACGCAACGCATGCGGCATTGCAGGATGCGTAACAACGAAATCTGGATTTTTGGTATGGGCAGCTGTCATCATAAAATGCAGAGTTGCAGTGAAGCTAGTGAGTATCAGTATACACGATAGTAACGACATTTAACTAATTATACATGTCTCTTCGTACTTATATCAAAGGTGATGGATAGATTTATTGGCAATTCGCTAGTCGCTAACGCTAACATGACATACTGAAAATTAGTATTTTTTTTATTTTACATGTTTACATATTGGTTTATATGAATATATTAATTTTTATTATCAAGATAATTAATCAAGTCAATCATATATTTTTATTACCCGCACACGCCGACATCAATCAACATTCGATCGATCACTAAATCCCTATTGATAAACGTAAGAAATCCTCTGTAACTAAGACAATCCAAAATGGTTGGGTAAATGACTAGCTGGACAACCGAGTATTTCAAAACTTGAACAAATGGGGTTCTACAGAGAAAGTCAATTACATTATTTTTTGGTCTCAATTACAAATTAAAAATTACATTTTATATTTTTGAAGCCTCAATTACAAATTACAAATTACATTTTGTAATTCTTGTGGGCTCAATTACAAATTACA
>JAHZNE010004740.1:0-14119 GCA_027744055.1 Callyntrura sp. NNG-2020 | reverse complement strand
CGATTTGCCCAACACTGCATGGCAGCGGCGCTTGCCATTGTTACTTTAACTTGCCCAATAGATAATTGAGCAAATAGTGAAAAGAATTTAAAAAGTATTTCTAGAGCACACGCCATAAACACCACCCGTTGACTGACGTGCCTTTTTGACGTGATTTTTTTCACTCGTCCCTTTAACAACGTATGTTACTCCCAGGCACTTTCTTGTTGTGATTGCCTATTTTACTGGTATCAATTCATTCTGGTGCCTACAGAAGGGCTACCGATAAATTTGTGCAACGTGGAAGATGGGTCAGATGATGACATGTACAATACTTCAAAGAAGAGAGCAACTTTCAGTAATACCCATGCCAAGAAGAAGAAGCACTCATCACATAGATCGGCAGCAGCAAAAAAGGCAATTGAGGAGAGAAGGAAAATTTTAAAGAACTCCGCGTTAGCTCTTCGCACTAGAAAATTTGATTCATTTATTGAATATATTGGTCAGCGTTTTAAATAAATACTTATAAATAAGTATTAATACTAACACGCTCCAAACGACCCCTACCCCACGCCGAAAAAGTTCGAAAAACTGCATCTTGCCTGTCCCACCCAGTACCTTCAACTTGTAAGGCAGTACCGACAACGACTAAGAAAACCATAGGACGGCAAAGCCAAATGCCTGAAAAGGGGAAGAACCTAGAACGAAAGAGCACAGATTAACCGGCGCGACGTAAAGACAATGATAAAAAACAAAGCATACACGTATGCAAGAAATGTGGCAAAAAGTGCGGATCCGAACAAGCAGCAAGCCGACATCGACGAGATTGTGGTTTGTCAGAACTGGAAACCCTGAGACACTTTTGTCCCAACTATGAAGCTGGATGCACCCGCAAAGAGTTTCTGAAAAGGCACCTGAGAACTTGTAAAGTAAACTTGCAAAATAATATGTCTGACCAAGCCGAAGCACCCCATCCTCCTCCTCAAGAAACAACTGCACTTGGTGGAAATAGACAAAGTGTCCCCTTATCAGGTCTAGATCTCAGTAATATAAACTTTTCCGACATTTTCACTTGCAGTTCGAGTTAGATAAAGCTAATGTAAACTCCCGTTTAACTAAACTCTCACTCTTGCTCTCTCTCTTCAAACTCTCCTTAAATTAATTATTATATTTTTTATAATTAAACCGTTGGTTATATTTGTGATCTCTTTCTGTCTCTCTAAAATCTCGTTAAATTAATTCATATTTTACTATAATTAAACCTTTGATTATATTTGTCATTGAATAAAACGATAATTGATAAAAACGAAGACACTCTGTTGATTACTGCTATTTCCTTCGATGAACGATATTGGGTGGCATGGAAAGATGTCTACCCTCGTAGGTGCATCAATGTGCTAAAACCCCTTGCCAATACACAACGTCTTGAGGGAGCGGGGGTAAGACAATTTATTGTAGATCAAGACCTAAACATAAACGACGGGATTGCAATCAACGCTGTAACAGTTTTCCGCCAAAAACAGCGGGATTATGGGCATGCCTGTTCTACTTGCCCATGGAGTAAATATTTTTATGGCAAGCAAAGTTGGAACTTGCGTGTGCCTGTACCACTAGCCAAATAGTATCTCTAATGCGGTAAATATGGCAAGCAAAGTTGGCACGGGCGTATGTCTGTGCCTCTTGCCACAAAATATGTTTAGTGAGGTAAATATTAAAGTGGAAAGCAAAGTTGGCACCGGCGTATGCATCTGATGCTTGTAACAAACTGTGTTAAATGGGGTAAATAGTTTAGTGGCAAGCCAAGTTGGCGCGGGCGTATGCCTCTGCCATTGGCATTTTAATAGGGGCGTGGTTGGATAATTTTTAAAAGCTTTCTTGCTATTTAAAAAGTTTAGATGGTATATCGCGGACAATTATTTTATAATTTTTAATAACATTCTACAAGTAAAACTAAAAAAGTACATGAAGAAACGGTGGATAGTAAAGACATTTGGTCGTGGTATGAATTAGGTCTTGTATTGCTATATATATTTTATTATATATAGTATACTGCTACATATAGTGTTGTATTTTGTACAATAAGTTGCGTGGCGATAAAGTAAAAAGTTGACGCGTATTAAATTTTATTTTCCGCTGCATATGTGTGAGTTTGTTTGTGATTTCTGTTTGTTTCTTAACAGCATGTATATGGTACTGTCAAATCATTAGTTGAAATTTCCTTATGGTTTGCAAAACTAACAAAAAGCTGAATAAAAATTGAAAAATAGGCGTTTAAGTGCTTAAACCTCAAAATAGGTGAAATCAGGAAAACTAGGCGGCTTCCATAATGATTAAAATGTCATGATATATCAACACACAAAACATGAACTCGATAGCTTGATGCAAAATAGGTGAAAACCTAAAGATCTCATCCTTACTGATATACAATTCAAGCAATAAACACTCGTTAGAGCAGAATATATTAATGCTGAATTTAACATGTACTGGAAAACAGTCTTGTATTTTGTAGAAAAGTATCATTACTGGCATAATATATACTTTGAGTACAATTGCTACCGTTAAAAAAATAACATAAAAAACTTTCTATGAAAACCGAAGGTTTCAACCGAAGAAACCAAAGAATACCAGTTTATTAGATCTATCTGCAATAAGCATTCAACATGAAATGAATGTATTTATTGTTATCTGCTATTGCTTTTGGGATTGCGATGTATGTAATTGTATCATTTTAAAGCAATTACCAATTGCTACAACAGTTATTTTGATTACCAAATTAATTTTTAATCTACTGTAACTTCTGAGTCATGACAAAGAGGACGCTTATACACAAAAATTTTATGGATTACGATTAATGTCGTAGTACGAAGTATAATTACCTATGTATCCATAGCAAAACATACGTAATACATCGTAAAATCAATTAATAAAAGCCAGTAATAACAGAGTGAACCATCGTGATTTCTACAGAGCATTTTATGAAATATTTGTCTTTATGATTGAAAAATACATTTATTTGCTATCTAGGTAGGTGGATCAGTGAGAGTCATTAAGGAGCGAAATATTCCTTGCACAATGCCTTGAATGTACTGAAACTGTGTCATTCTTTTTATAACGAACGTCTTCCCCCAACACATTAAAATCAACTGACAACTTCTTCTAAATTGCGACATTTCCTTTCTCTGTTGTCGGTCCCCCCAATCTGCTTCTTTCCAAGATCTCAAAACATCTTCCCCTCTGACATACAAGTACTTTCCAAATAGGAGCCCCACACCCCACATTTCTACCATCATCACACACGCCGCCAATATGGAGCACTGTGTTACCGCGTCTAACTTGTTACCGTGGCTAATGAGAACGGAAAATCCGTATGTTGGCAACAGTGATAAGGCCGAGTGCAAGAACATAATCAGAGGACCATACACTCGCATCACATTAGTGTTCAATATTTGAAAACGTCGGTATATCAACCTTAAATGTTTTGGTTCTCTAAAAACATCAGATGCATGGTATCGGTGAGTAGGCTGTGCCAGCTGAAGTTCTTTTAAAACTAAGACACTCAAATAGAAAATGTATGCTATGCAATTAACCGCATTTACTGAGATATTTAGAAAAACCATAATTAGGAGATAAACATGAAACGCAATTATCGTTATACCCCATGGAAGGAAGCTGTAATATTGCGTTGGGATCAGAGCTCCAAGAAATATAGTACCCCGTGGGTTATACGTACAATAAAGTCCCAAAAAGAGGAACGTTAACGCCAGCAGGGCAAATGTTGTAAACAGCAAACCGTCCAAAATCATGTTTACTTTAGTAGTGTTGCGGCGGAACGTCGGGAAGTATTCAGCTACAACACCAAAATAAATCGTAAAGAATTGGGTTAAATTTAAAGTTTATATATGTATATACGTTAATTTTAAATATAAGGTACCTTGTAGTTGGTTCAATAATTGAGTATATCCATTAAAAATAAAGCATATGTCTTTACTAAACCAGAATAGTATTGATTCCTCCACCAAACCCAAGATTCCTAGGCACCAGTACATTACCGTCAATTGGAACTGATACTGGTCGTCTGATATGTATAGTTTAACAACAGTGCTAAATGCGGCAATTAGCCAAACCCAAAGAAAAATATAATTTCGTGTGTGCCTACATAGTACTTTAGTGTCTGTAGTGTGAGATAATGTGCGACTTTTTCCGTCAAATGTAATCGGAAAAGAACCAAATATAAGGCCGTAGTGACACAAAACTTCTGTAAGTTTCCATATACGATCGCTCAGCATTTTTGAAAAAAATTAGTTATGAGGAGAAAATTTTTTGACAGCTGCCTCGTGTCAAAGGTGAAATACATATGGGTCTAGATGCCATTGTACACTAGCTATTAACTGTAGTTAAATTCTGAAAACGGTAAATCGTCAAGATTAACTTCAAATTACGCACTACAAAATTTTAATGACAGCATCCAATTTTACCGTATGAAATAAAAAGGAAAATATATATTAATACTATCGAAATACTATTACTATTATACTATTGAAATATAATTACAGTAGTTTCTGTAATGTCGATCACATTAGCAAATTGTTCTGGTATTTTATGTTTAATAATTTTGTCGATAACGATGGTATTTGTTCAAATAAGGTAGACACTTCTTATTATATGGTCATTTTGAGAAGGAGCGCTATTACTTACAGTTAGTCGAAGTTTATTAAATGGGGCTGTAGTAAAAAAACAATGTATCCCTATTTACATTTAGAATTATTTAAAATTAAACAGTCAAATCGAGTAATGCTCGCAATTACCATATACTCCTCATCCGTCATATCCTGTTTCTGTATGAGCAAATACGTTTGGGTCAGCTCGTCAATTATTTTGATCCTGGGTATTAAATTTTGTAGAACAATTATTGCTCATTATTAGACAACATTACGGGCTGTTATTTTTCATTAGAATTTCTTTACACGTAGTATTAGTGTAGAAATAAAATTACATGAAATTCCATTTATTATTTGAAGTTTCTCAATTCCTTACAATCATAGACAGTTGTAATCGGAATTATGCGATGTTGCTAAAAATACTCATAAACATTTTGTAATTGACTTCATTATAGGAAGCACTAGAGCAACGAGAAGTCTGTAAACGACAATTAAAACTTATTATGACTTCGTTAAAAACAATACTTGACTTTGAGGGACAACGGCAAAACACAAAAATTGACTGACTTACTATCAACTGCATGACTAACTGACGAGATAGAAAGTCAGGAAGAGTAAAAAAAGGAGAAAACGGTCTGTTGTCCGTTTTTAGGGAAAAATATTTAATGCCGGTATCAATACGGGGTACGTTAAGACTGCGCTACATGATACAAAACAAATATTAATGCTATTAAGTTTTTCCATTGCCAATGCTACCTCAAAAGTTAAAATAAAAAAGTGGAGGTATGATGGAGTGTAAATATGATGTTTAAAAATAAAACACGGAAATAAATTCAGAGTCAATCCCACTTTGTTCAGGGTGGGAATGTCCGTTTTGTGAAAGTGAATCCAAGAAAGCCACCTCAGTACGTATTCGGGGGAACAGGGCATACGACAGCTATATTTTGGCTCCCTGGCATACACAATAAGTCGAGGAGATCGCAGTACTAGTTCGACATTGGCTACCGCGTGCCTGGTCCAGGTCTCGACCTATATCGTTTTATTGGTTTATTAGGATTAAAAGGTTTCATTTTCAACTTTATATACCCGATAGCAAACCTACGGAGCTATACCAGCAGCTGCATGTAGCATAATTAAATTTAAACGCGCAATTCATTCAAGATGATGATATTTTTACAACATTAATTTAAATATATAAATTAATTAATTTATATGAAAACAAAAATAATGCATATTAATCTTAAAGATAACGGCGATTTACAGTTAACTGTAGCACAATTTTGACCACCGCCAGCTATATAGAATTTCAAAGTTGAAAAACTATTTCCAATTTTCCACCGCACAGGGACGCTGCAACCAATAAAGTGTTATACAATATAAAAGCGTTCTTTATTACGAGTGGAATGGTGAAATTCCCATGTCTACTGAATTTGACGTCGTTAAACGGGAAGGAAAACAAGATTTTTACTTAAATGCCCTCTGGCCGGCCATAGGGAATACCAGTTCTTGGTAAAACTTGGCAAAATTACTTATCTACCTTAGATATGTGTACATTCTTAATTTGAGCCAAATTGACCAATTTATTTATTAATAAAATTCTACCTCTTACGTTTCCACCTATATCCCTCCCCATCTCTTTCTCCCTTCCCCTCGGCGGTTGTCCACCAAAGCCCATCTTAGAACTCCACCAATGGTATCTACCTGCAACAAGAAATTTCACGATTCGCGTTTCTGCAACAGCTGAAGCGCGACATAACGACCGGACGGCCGCAAGACACAGAAGATTCCTATCAACAGGCCGATAGTCCCGCACAACTTAATTTTTTCTTCATTTTTTTGTTGCAAATATACACACGGAGCATAGTAGAAAAAACAGTTTTCTCAAAAAACCTCGATTTCTCGTTTCTTCGCTGGCTTTTATACATGTGAGAGGTGTATCTGAAAGTACCGCAATCTTCCAGCAATGAATGTTTTTTTTTAATTTTACTTGAAATTTTCAGTAAACACCGCATTTAACTTTGATAGCTATGTCAGGAGCCGTAATATTGGTATCGTTTGGAACTAGGCTACAGTAAAATAAGATGCTGTCAGGTCAGACGGGATAATAGTGATATTCTACAGCGTTTATCGTTTAAAAATTAGTTTTAAAAGTTTAAAAAAAGTAATAAATATTTTATCATTTTGTAAATGTGACTATCTTAAGTTTGAAACAAATTAAACTGAATAATTACTTGATACGTTAGTTAATTTTTTGCCTCTTATTTTATTTAATAATAATAATGAAGAATGATAAAAATGACATAAATAAATGAATGAAGGATAGATGCGCCTACATTGTTCGTGGGAAAGGAAAAAAGATATTTGTACAAGCCTGGATTTGTAACTGTATATAATTTATATGCTAATACTAGGATGTACACAGGAGTACAAGTATGGTCATTAAATATCATATTGCTCTTTGATGTCACTAAGGCAAAAGATTAACGTCTGTACTTTATCCTTGCTGCACTTATATCTACAATGAATACACAACAAGAACAGTATTGCTTAATGCAGCTTTCAATAATGATTTTCTTTATTTTCCAACACTGCACTGTATCGAAGACTTTCATATAATTTATACGGCTGGCACTTGCTCGAGGTTGACAATTTTAAACATTATTTTCTAACTGAATTGTAACTACAATATTTACGATCAATGCTTTGACTACGCCAAGGAAGAAGAACACCATCCATATATATTCCTTATACTTGCACAAGAATAGAATCATAATGTTTTGTAAAGTCAAAAGCGTTATGAGATGGCTTGAGATCATTAAATTGGCCAAACATTAGCCTGCAAATATTTTGTTTTAGAAAAATATGCATGGCGTAAAAATATGTTGTTAAACCGTCCAATTATTTGTATATTTCAATAACAGTTTTACATAATTACTAATTTTGCTGCTCTCGGATAAATATATGTTTACGAGAATGTTTTCCGCCAATTGCTGTAAACCTGACATTTCTACTGAACAAATTCAGTTTAACTGTTGCCACTACTGCTTCCACCCGCTCAGGCATTGAGCGATATTTTTAATTTCTGAAAAGGTCTGAGTTATCAAATTAACTTAAAATAAATTGTGCAATTTTATATAGACACTCTACAGGACCATTCCGCCAATACCTTTCATGGGTCGTGGTTTCACTCTTTATGGATTTAATGAACGCTTTTAATATATCGTTAGAATACCTTTCAGGAATAGATCATAACTAAAAATATGTATTTTGAAAAATTTGTCCTTCCTGTACATGAGGGGGGAATAGATGTTCAGGCATATATCATAAGCGTGTTGTGGTAATAACGGAAGGACGTGTAAAATTGGTTGCCATCAACTCATTTCCCTTCATTATGTATATCGTAATAAGCCTCGGAATATAAGAAGGAGGATTTCTGTATTATACGCCAAGAAAGGAGCCACAAAGCGCATATGAATCAGCGTTTTAAACCATTTCTTTATGATGTTTAACAAGTTTAAACAACAGTCCCAGGTACAGGTAAAAAGAAAACGTTGATCTTGCTGCATTTATTTAAAATTCAATGTACTACACTGGTTGTATTTGTCATTCCAAAAATTCTAACAGATGTGTTGTTCAATGCTAAAATATTTGATGAGATTTTCCGGGATTTAATTTAAAATATAAAAATAAAAATTAAACATTTTCTTTTCCGCAAAGAGAAAGCGCTTTCGGCTGAGCTATGCTCGAATTATTTGTCCTAAACCTTTTACAGGAACAAAAATGATTTATTCATCTCATGACAAAGAAATATTCTACAAAATTGCGTTGATCGTTATGTTTTCAAAGAACTGCCACATTATAATGTTCTTATTTATATCTTCCTTTTTTATTTAGTTTATAATTTTCTTTTCTAAAGTTAAATTTTAAATTTCCCACAATACAACTTATCCGCCCAGTCGTACTAGACAAAAAGTTTATTTTCAACATAAAGGTAAAAATATTCTCCACAATTTAAAATAAAATTTTTGCATTTACTTAGAATTCATGGTACTAAACTGCTTGTGTTTGTCATTTCAGCCATTTTTGGGGATTCCTTTTTCAATGCTAAAACATTAAATACGACTTTGCTGCTTTTAATTTAAAAAAAGTTATTTCTCATTTCTCATAAAGTGATTCCACTCTAGCCATTTTTGAGTTATTACTGCTAAACCCATTGCAAATAGAAAATTATATTGGACAACATAGTAGCAAAAATATTTTGAACATTCGTTTTTTAAAGAACTTCAAATTAAAAATTATTCTTAATTGTATAGGAACAAAAAATAATGTAAATCCAAAGTAAAATGTGAACCTAAAACATAAATTTACAATAAAAAGTTAATTTATTAAAATATTTAGATGATGTTTAGCATGTTAAAGAAATAAAACATTTTTTAAATGCATTTTTCACTTTTTCAAGAAACACCAAAAAATTGACCAACTATGCTAATATTTCAAATAGTTTTTTTCGACTACTTTTACTCACACTCATACTTTCAGAACGGTTTAGTATGCTAATCTTGCCATATTGACGTCGTTGAGTGTAATATTATATGAGTATTTAACACAGTACTTTAACAAACTACTGACATACTTTAGCAACGATCCCACGGTATTTGTCATGTATATGCTTAATAGTTGGACATTTGGAAGGCAGGGACTAGCTTATGGGATTAATGTGGTTAGTGGCCACTCTGACCTAAGTGTTAGGAAGCATATCTTTCGTTTTATGCATTAATATAGTGTAAATTGGCAGAGTCAAAGTACATAAACCTACAAATTTATTGTTCACATAAGATGGCTGAACAATTATTATGTCGAGGTTCCCAAACGTAGTTTTATTGGCATTTCTTCTGTTTTCTATCAGAGACTTTGATTCGAAATCCGTAGCTAAAATCTTATGTTTTTCAGAATTATTGAGAAAAACAACATGCCTTGAAAGGTTGTTTTATTTTGTGTTTTAAGCATATTGTATATATATAAGACCTTGATTTTAGCTTTCTAGACAAAAAAGGTTTCCCTTGCCTTCATTTCTTGTGCATCAGTTGAGACTACCGATGTACATCAATTAAGGTTTTTTATAGTTAATAAGTTTACACATTTAATAATACAATGAGTGTAATGGTAAGAATATTCAAGTTGGCAAATACACTTTAATCTATAAACTTATGTACATTTAAATGTCGCAAATTTCCTTTTTCATAAAATGCAATTATTTCCAGTTAAATTATTATTGGAAAACATTAAACAGTACGTAAATAATTATTTGTCAAGTTTCCAACTTTCCATAAGCTTCACAAAACTTTATTCAAACAGAAAACAATGGTCATTCTGCAGGAATTAAAAGATGTTCCCAATCAAACATACATCGTTTCACACTTCAATCTATAACCCCACAAGTTGGAATTGTGAGTAAACAAGAAGTGATACTAACGAACTTCGAACGCCGCGTCGTTTCGCTGCACGATCACCTGTATTGGTACGTCCCTTGGCCGCTTCCGATTCGATGGAATGAAAGGCGTACAAAGTTGGAACCTGCACATCCTATCTGGAAATGGTTCCCTTTTTCTGTTGTAATGTTTCTTGCAGTCGCTTATTTCGTAGCTACTTTTACCGTACTAGTTTGGCGTTGCTATTTTTATCCTGTTCCAACTTTCACAGAAATGCATATATTTGCTCTTGTATTATTTCTTTTTGGTGGCATACTATTAATTAGAGTTATTTTTCTACTCACAAACAAACGGGTCAGTACAGCTGTAGTGCAATACTTGAAGGTGACTTCTGTTATACTGAAAGGTAGCTAAACAAAACTTATAATCGTAAACTAAAGTAATTTATAAAATAGTATTTTTGTATTGTATTTTTATTCTTGTTTTCACAGATAATTCCAATGATAAAGTAAAGATGGGACAACTTTTATGTTTTTTCTTGGTAGTCATTTGTTCCAGCGATTACATCTCTAGGTGCCTAGGTGCTAGTAGGCAATATTAGGCCAACTATTATATGTCGTCTTGTGTGTATATTTTTGGTTAACTGTATCGAGTGCATGGGTTGTTGTCAAAATGTCGCCGGATATAATATCGCTTCCTCTGTATCTACCAGCAATTGCCATATTGGTGAGCTTTGTTGTGATTATAGCAATATTGCTTCCGTTTAGTATTACTGTAGAGATGTCACATCATTGTGTTACCTACCAAAAATTAAGAGCGACACTAATATTTTTAAAACATCGTTCAAAAGCACAAAAGATTCATATATTGCAGGCAAAGGCTTTGCGTCCTTTCTCCTTTAAGTTTGGTACATTCTTTGTGATTAACAAATCATTTCTAGTGGATTACGTTTGGAATGTGGTTCTACGCTGTTTTGATGCAATTTTAATTTTAGGGTAGATAACATGGTGCTTGTAACGTAATAGTGCGTATTTGTTAGTTGCGAAAATGCAAGCATCAAACCCAAATTTATTTTCCTTACTTGGCTGCACTTGAAGTATATCTGCGTTTCACAAACACTTTTCTAACCACTTGAGTTGAATTTTCAGACTGTCCTTATATTGAATGGTATTTATGTGCTGGCACTTTTCAATTAAAGTGCATCCACGAAACATGTAGTATTACTGGGCTTGCTCAACTTGTATCAATGAACCTAAAATTCCTTAACGTATCGAATGGGGCTATTTTGCATGAGTGGCAGCAGCACATATTTTCAGGTAGATAGCGTATATTATATTTATACTTAAAATAAACTTAGATAACTTATAATTATACTTACTTCACTTAATTTACTGAAACACTTGCTGGGATAGTACGTGTTTGATAGTTTCTAAGTTCTAGTAGGATAATACGAATTATGCAAATATAAATAAATGAACGCTATTACAAAGGGTAATTATAACAATAGTGATTTGTACTAATATTTAATGCAATATGTCTAAATATATTAAGTGAATCTTTTAAGATAAACAATGTTTAAGCTCGATGCTCAAAATTGTTTGAATCTGCTTCCGTAGATATACCATCTAATGGCCAATTTTTTCTTGGAGAGGTTCAAGCATTGAATGGGGCGTAAATTAATAAATAAACTTTTTTCAAAGACAAATAAAAAGTATGTTTATAATTCTATCTATTTATCGGCGTGTACATGTCAAATTTGGTCATATTGTTATCAATCGAGATACAAGAGTCTAATTTTGGAATTCTCCTTCAATGTGGTAGGTTTTAAACATTTTTACATCGCCATTTACCTGCGAATATATTGGTTGGAATTATGGTTGTGGGTCAATAAACAAGTCAAATTTTGGTACATGATACCTTACATAAAAATTCATTAACGTTTGGTGTTAAATTGATATATTGGTCATTTTCCTACTTTTAAAATCAAGGAAGTCTTTGTATTTGAAATATTAATGACGGTGTGTGTTGATTGTATAGATAACCACTATTTATAAATGATATGTGCAGCTTTAAGATGCTTCCAATATCAAATTAAATTTTAATAATTGAGTTGACCTGGTTCTCCCCACGCTCATGTCCGACAAAACCGATTAGTGCTGCTTCGAGAGTGCTGAATATTTTATGAGAGGCATTCCACGGTGGAATTTTAAGTTGTAGAACAGGATGTGTTGGTCCCTTTATGTATAGCGACACACAGTAATGCGTTAAAAAATTTCCAAGCTTGGCTCTTATGAATATTTAAATATAATCTTTTTAATATATTGTACTACACTTGTCTTGACCAAAAGACTAAATGTTAACCAGAGCATGTTTTTTCTATATAATACAAAATTAAACATATGAGAGAGCCCTATAAAATAATTTGATAGAAGCAAGTATAAACTCGGGAAACTTAAAAAAATGATAAACGTGTATAGAATATAAACATGTTCAAACATATTCAGAACAACACAATTTTAGAATTACTTCAGGAATGACAACTAAAAGGAACAAGAACAAATATAAAATGCAAGATAGACTACCTTAAAAGAGTACTAATAAAATAAGCCGCGCTCCACATATGCCTTATATTAAACCCATCATTTGCGATTTTTCAACTTTAAGAAAAACTCAGAGCACGTGTCTACTACGTGCATTCCAAAATACATATAAATATGCTTTGCGGGCAGGAGTTCTTCACTTATTTTTTTATTGGCAACCAAGTTTTATAAAACTATAATTTTTCAAAAATTACTGTTAAGCGCTTTGTCACCTAGTACTTGGTTAAACAACCATTTTCAATTTCAAAATAATCAAGCTTTACAAAAAATTGAATAGGGCTTAATTTGATTCTGAATTAGGACCGCTTAAAATGCTCAAGACAAGCAAATTAGAAACAACACGTTTTATCTGAAAATTTGAAGGATACGAATATTATTTTTGTCATTTCTATTTGAACACACTACGCATCCATACTAGGAATTATCGTTTTATTCAAATGAAATAGTTAAAACAGCAGATTTAAAAGCACGTTTTTGCGCTCATGTTTTTACTTTTTAAATATAAATAAGTTCTTTTATTTCTAACAAAAAACTTTATTTGGGGAATCTATTTCTATCCCGTACATGTGCAACAAAAATTGCCTCAAATGGCAAATAACGTGAGTTGTCGAACGATCTAGTTTCTACGCAAGCCACTTCAGCATTTATAAAATATTAGTCTGCCTCATTCACTCAGATCCAATTTAGCATGTCCCTTACCCATTTAGAAAAGCGGACATTTACATAAATGGGCCTTCTTCTATGTCCCTTGGCCTCTCCCCTTCCGGTGGAATCACAATCACACCAAATTGGAAGCAGTTTGCCCCAAATGGAAAAACATTCCGTTTTATGTGGCAATGTTTCTTCTGCTCGCATATGCTCTTGCAAAGACAGGAGTGATTGCGTGGCGAGGATGGCTACGCCCCACGCCTGATTTCACAATGGCGCACGGCTTTGTTCTCATAATTTTCCTGCTTTGTGACGTCCTATGGCTGCGCCTTGTATCTCTGGTGACGGATAAACGGCTGTACTCTGCAATCACCGCATTTTTAAATGTGGTGCCCACACTTCTCCATGGTAAGTTCAAAACACACACGTTGTAAAACTGAATTAATAATTTATAGTAAATTTACTTGGTTTTTTTTAAATTTAGGACCAGTCAATGAAAACATTACCTTGGGAAAAATCCTGCGATTCCTACCCGTACCTATTTGCGCGGTATTGCCCTTATTAGTTGCATTCGGAGCCGTCATGTCCGGCACTGACTGCACAACCCACATTCTGGAAGAATTTGTCCTCCCCTCAAAGTATGAAAGAAGCTTTATCCTCATTCTCGTGCAGTTTGGATTTAGATTTGGTTGCATTGTCCTAATTTGTCTGGAGGGGTTCAGAGTTTCTTCATTTTGGTTTATGGTTGGAACAGTGGTCATAGATAGATATTCGCAGTCGATAAAGTATATGTTTGGGAGGGAGC